>JAOSBP010013600.1:0-10846 GCA_027563825.1 Erythroxylum mucronatum | reverse complement strand
ACCAGCAGCGTCGGCGGCATCCGGGGCGTCGCCGGGCTGAGCGCCTATCCGGCGACCAAGCGCGCCGTCATCGGGCTCACCACCACCGCCGCCCACGACTACGGCGCCGACAACATCCGGGTCAACGCCCTGGCCCCGCTGGCCACGGAAACCCCGATGCTGCCGAACTTCCTGGGCCGGGAGAACCCGGAGGAGACGCGCAAGGCGTTCATCGCCGGTGTCCCCCTGGGCCGCCTGGCCGTCCCCGACGACATCGCCGCCGCCGCGCTCTACCTGGCCTCCGACGGCGCCGCCTTCATCACCGGCATCGTCCTCCCCGTCGACGGCGGCCGCGCCATCTGAGCCGTCACGGTCGTCGAAGCCGGACCGGGCCACCGCTGCTGCGCGCACCGAGCGAGGTCAGTCCTCCTCGTTCGTGGGCGGATCGTCCTCGGGGTCGTCGGGCTCGGTTGCGAAGGCGGCCGGACCCTCGGACGCGGATTCGTTGCGGTCCCAGTCCCGGTTGACCTGCTTGCCCATCGCCTTCTCGATCAGGGCGACCAGAGCCATCCGCCGGGCGGTGAAGTAGCGGTCGAAGTCGCCCGTGCGCAGGGTGGTCGGATCGATGGCGTGGGTGCGAATGATGTCGTCCACCTCGTCCGGGCTCAGACCGTTGCCGTCGATTTTGGCCATGTACTCCTTCGGTGAGTGACCGCCGAGGGCGATGTTGGTTTTCTTGCCCAGCGGAGTCTTGTTGATGATGTTTTCCCGACAGGCCGGGTCGATCGCGTTGTCCAGGCACCATTTGCGCGGGAAGACGTGGTGGATGTCGATGGCCATGCTGTGGTGCGACGCGTGGTCGATCACCTGGCGGTACTTCCAGTCCACGCACGGCCGGTTCTGGCCCATCAACAACGCGTAGACCCCCTTGTAGGCGGCTGAGTTCTTGGTGCGCAGCGAGAGCAGTCGGGATTCCGCGAACTGCGCGCGGCTCACCGTGTCGGGCGGTGGCACCGGCTGCCCGGTCTTCGCGGCCAGCGCCCAGGCCGGCGTCTGCTCGGCGTCGCGCACGATCTTCGTCTCGACTGTTCCGCCGTACTGTTCGCCCAGCACCCCGCACCAGAACCACTGTCGGACACGGGCCCGCACCGCGTGCAGGTCGATGTCCTCGCCCAGCAGCACCCGGAGAACGCCCAGCGCGGTGGTCTGCGCGCGGTAGGGCAGATCGTTCGCGACGTGAATGTGTTCCGTGGTGAGGAAGTGCGCCACCCAGGGCAGGGCGTCGCGCAACCGGGCCGACCACACCAGATAGTCGGCGAGGTCCAGCGCGAGGATGTCCTCCTTGCGGGCGCTGACGGCCGTGGGCTTCGCGCGGTGGGTCGCCAGGTCCGTCCGCCGCCGGTCCAGCGTCACCAGCACCGACACGGCCTGGAGGAAGTCGGTGTTCTGGAATCCGCTGAGAACCGGGTGGCGCTCCAGGACCACGGCGGTGGCCGCCCAGTCCTCGCCGAGTCGGAAGTCGGTGCCGTGTTCGGCGTAGTAGCCAGCGTCGCCTGCGAAGGTCGCGGTCAGCAGCTCGAACACGTTCAGCGGCAGGCCGCCGGTGTTGACCTTCTCGAAGACGGTGGCCACCGCTTCCTTGCTGGTCTGTGCGGGCAGCTGGATGGCCGGAATCCGGTACTCGTTGAGGCCGCGGATCACCCGGTCGTTGAAACGGCTCAGTGTCTGGGAACGCGTCGCAACCTGTTCCGGACCGCCCGCGTTCATGAAGCCCAGCAACCAGTCCATCGAGCCGCCGGGGCGGAACAGTTCGACGAAGGGCATGATCCCCTGCTGTTGCTGAAGTTCCCGGGTGGACAGATCCAGGGTCACGTCCTTGCCGAAGTTCTCGGTGAGCCTGCCGCTCTCGGGAATGGAGCGCACGGCCGCGTCCTGTTCCCGGGCGTCGCCCAGGGCCCGCTCGATGTCCAGGAAATAGCGCCTGCGCAGTTTCTTGCGCCGCTCGTCCTCGGTGTCCACCACACCGTCGCCGGTCAACGCCTGGTACAGCGACGTGGTGCGCTGCTGACCGTCCAGCAACAACAGTTCGGGTTCACCGACCAGGTCGGTCACCCCGGTGATGGGCTTGGGTTTGAACCGCACCTGGTCACCGCCCGCCTCCAGCATCATGAGCACACCCATCGGATGCCCACGCAGAATGGTCACAAGCAGGGAGCGGATACGCTCGTCGTCCCACTTGTACGGGCGCTGGAAATCAGGCAGCTGAAGCTGCCCGGTCCCGGCCCAACCGAGCAGGGTGGTGACGGAATGATGCGGGGTCTGAAAACTCATCGCGTCCTCTTGACTGGTCGGTATCGGCGGCGGGAAAAGAACCGCGAGCTATGGACCGCGATCCGAATCGGCGTCGGTGGTGGCCCGTTCCCGCCCCGGGTCGGGACCTGCTGGTCGATGATCGGCGCCGCACGGACAGGGAACCGGACGATCGGTCGGCACCGCGGCCGCGGGCCGCAGCAGCCGGAGGGCCGTGACCAGCTTGCGGGCGATGCCGATCACGCCGGCGTCGACCACCTCACCCGCTCCGAGCCGGATCAGGCGCGGAACCAGCGCCGCGATACCGCGCCTGCGGCCCGAACGGTGCAGCACGCGGACCAGTTCGATCGACAACACCAGTTCGATTCGGGGTATGCCGTGTCGGGGGACCAACTCCAGGGCCGACCGGAGGGTGGCCTCGGCAGCGTCGACGGCGCCGGCTCGGACGTACCAACGCGCCCAGATCTGATCCAGCAGGGCTTGGCCGCTGCTGATGTCGCGGACGGTCGAGAAGGCGGCCCCGGCCTGGTCGAGGTGGTAGCGAGCGTCCCGCGGCTCGCCGTGGCTGACCAGGATCTCGGCTATCCGCTGGTGGTAGTAGCCGTGCCCGGCGGTGTAGGCGTCGGACAGCTCCTCCGCCTGACGGTAGAGGTCGATCGCCGTGCCGTACTGCCCACGCGTCGCGGCCAGTCGGCCCAGGAAGTGGGTGGCGGTGGCCACGGACTGGCCCGCGCCCGGATCGACGTTGTCGACGGTCCCGGCCCGGATGGCGGATTCGAAGTGAGCGCGAGCAACCTCTGTGTCGTTGTAGAAATCGGCCAGGCCGCGGGCGCACTCGTGTTCGGCCAGGTGCGGTCGCAGTTCTACGGGGTCGAATTCCTGCTCCAGTCGAGTGAGCAGACGATGAGCGCCCCGGTAGTCGCTGGCGTCGACGCGCACTCGAGCCTGGTAGTGCCGAGCCGTGATGGTCTCGGTGACGGTCCGGGCCGTCGCCACCGCACGACTGATCAGTTCGGCTCGGGACTGGCCCAGAGTGGCCACGGAGGCGGCGAACCGGGCCGCGTCGAGAAAGTGCCCCGACACCGCCGCCGCCCGTCGATCCAGCACCTCGATGAGGTCCAGGATGGCCTGGAAGAAGTCCTGGTGCTCCCGGAAGGCTCGATCGGTACCGACGATCAGCAGCGGCCGAAAAGCCAGGCGGATCAGGGCATCCAGGTGCTGGTCCGGGATCTCGTCGGCGTACAGCGCGGCCGCCCGGACCAGAACGGCCAAGGCGGCGGTGTTCCCGGGTCGCCGGTAGGACTCGGGCTCGGCGCAGGCCCGGGCCACCCGGGCGGGGAACTGCCTGCGGGCCAGCCCCTCGAAACGCTGCTGCCAGGGTGTGCGGCCCGCCTGCTCAGCCACCGGGAGCACCGGCCCAGGCCAGCGGGCAGGTGTACTCGTAGAGCAGGCTGTGGATGGAGTACCGGCGGTTGCCGTCGGAGGGTCGGACGAGCTCGAGGCGACAGGCAAGGTCGAGGGCGTCGTCGAACCGGTCGTCGGCGACGGCGCTGTCGGCCCGCAGTTCGGCGTAGCCGAGGGCGCCGCCGCGCCCGGTGGCGCAGAAGGAGAACAGCAGGCCGAGCGCATCGTCCTCACTGGTGCGGGCGCGCAGTTCGTCCAGCGAGAGGTCGAACAGCCAGGCCCGGACCCGACCGCCCAGCCGCGATCCGGAACCCGTTGCGAGCTCGGCGATGATGCGGTCGATCGACTGTCCACTCACGATATACCGGTGGGCGATCAGCTTGATCAGGAACGGGTTGCCCTCGGTGATCGCGAAGATCGGTTCGAGGGCCCCGTCCGGCGCCTCGGCCAGATCCGAACCGGTGTCGGCCGTGACCAGCCGGACCAGTTCGTAGGTCTGCCCGGCGGTGAAGGGTCGGATGCCGAAGTCGTCGATGTCCAGGGCGTCGTCGGGCTGGGCCCACCGGGTGGTGGTGACCACGGTGTGCGGGCTCCGCAGGCCGAGTTCTCCCAGCCGCTGCAGGACGTTCTCGGCCGCCCGCACGACCTCCAGGTTGTCCACCACGACCAGGATCCGCGCTCCGGCCATGGCGCGGACGTGTTCGGCCAGGCTGCGTTCGGCCAGGCTGGGAGTGGCGGCGGGCGGGCAGTCGAGCTGGGCCGCGATCACCGCGATCAGGTCATGCCAGTACATCGATCCGACCGACGCACCGTCGGCGGTCGAGCCGGAGAACCGCACGTTCTTCGCCGACGCCCACACCACGTGCGTGAAGACGCCCGCGGCGACCACCCGCTCGACGGCCTCGTAGGTGACCGCCGTCTTGCCCAGACCACCGGCGCCGGAAACGGTGATGGCCGAACCGCGGGCCACGTCGGCGATGGCCTCGGACAGCCGGTCGATGACGGTGTCGGCGTGGATGAGCCGCGATCGGGCGAGCAGCACCTGCGAGCGCCAGTCGCCGACGGGCTGGGTCGGGCTCGTGCGCGTCGTGGGGGCGGCGGCCAGGAACTCGGTGATCCGGGCGCCCAACTTCTGAACCGCGGTGCGTACCCCGGCCGAACGGGCCGGTCGGCCGCGCAGATGGCGCACGTCGTAGTACTGCCGTGCGTTCACCGCCGCGACGAGGGGATCGTCCCTCCGTTCGGCCGGATCGCGAAGAATCGGTGTGTCGACGTAGTAGAGGGGAAAGATCAGGTCGTCACGACCGAGCTCCTGCTCGCGCCGGAGAAATCGGGACAGTTCGGCCCGGCAGGCCGAACTGGCGAAGAAGCCCGGTGTGATGACGGGGATGAGCAGCGCGGACGTGTCGAGTGCACCGTCGATCCGTTCGGCCCAGTGTTCACCCCAGGCGATGTCGGTCCGGTCCTGGAAGACACGGAACTCACGGCCGCTCTGCAGCCGTACCTCGCCCGTGATCCGCTCACGCAACTCGGTCAACTGACCGTTCTCGTGCTGGTCGTCCTTCCAGACGTAACTGAGAAACGCGATCGGAACATCGACCAAGACCGCTACCTCCCCTGTCGCCGGGCCGAGCCTAACCCCGGCGAACGACCCGGTCATATCGTGATCGACACGTCGAATCGGCTCGGACGGTTTGATCTTCGAGCCACGGTGCACCTGCCTGCACACTGTTTCCTTATTCTGTCAATAATCTGACCAGAAAATTGGCCATCGCCGCTGGATACGCTCGTCGGGTGGGCGAGGAGAACCGGCGAAGAGCCTCGGTCGTCGAACGGCGCGGGCCCCGACCGAGGTCGGGGCCCGCCGAAATGAGCCGCCCGCGGCTCACTCCACGATCATCGGCACCGCTCCACGCCGGGCACAAAACCGTCGTGCCGGTCCGTGGTCGCCTCGTACCGACTGGCCGGGGCGGTGCCGACGCCGAACAACAGCGCGGCGGGCACCGCCGGCCCGACGATCGCGGATCTCGCTCGCAGTTTCATGATCGTTTCTCGCTTTCCCCTGAGTGGTCGCCGACTCCCGGCGAACCCAGGCTCAGCGAGGTCGACCGGGGCCGACAAGCACTCCGTACGGGTCTCGTACGGAGTCGTACGGGGAGGAGGGCGAGCACGTGCGGGACGAGTCGAGGGGCTGGGACGAGGTCGCCGATCGGCGCGACTTCGCCGACCGGCTGACCGCGGCCCGGCGGGCGGCCGGACTCAGCGTGCGGGACGTGGCCCGGAAGACCGCCCTGCCCGCCAGTACGTTGGGTGGCTGGTTCGGCGGCGGGCATCTACCGCCGGTGTATCTGCGCGACGAGTTCCGCCGCGTGCTCGCGGTGTGCGGGCTGAGCGAGCCCGAACAGGAACGGTGCCTGCGGACCTGGGAATCGCTGCGGGAACTGCCCGCGCCCGGGGCGGCCGCGCCGTATCCCGGTCTGGTCAGCTTCCAGGTGGAGGACGCGGACCGCTTCTTCGGGCGCGACGAATTCGTCGCCTCGGTGTTCGACCGGCTGCGCCGTTCCGATCGACCGCTGTTCGTGGTCGGACCCTCCGGGTGCGGAAAATCCTCGATTCTGCGGGCCGGGGTGCTGGCCGGGATCCGCGCGGGCGCGCTGGCCGCGGGGACCGGCCCCGCGCAGATCGTGACCCCGGCGAACTGCCCGGCCCCGACCCTGGCCGCCCTGGCCGAGGACCCCACGGCCGTGGTGGTGATCGACCAGTTCGAGGAGATCTTCACCGCGTTGGCCGCGGACGAGCGCGACGAGTTCGTCCACGTGGCCCTGACGGGCCCCGGGCGTCGCGTGCTGGCGTTGCGGGCCGACTTCTACGGGGCGGCCCTGCGCCTGCCCGCGCTGGCCGAACTGTTGCAGGGCAGCCAACTCCTGGTGCCGCCGATGTCCGACGAGCAGGTCCGCGCGGCCATCGTCGAGCCGGCCCGCCGACAGCGGATCGCCCTGGAGGACGGCCTGGCCGAGCTGCTCATCCGGGACGCGGTGTCCGAACGCGGCCGATCGACCGTGGACGGGGCCCTGCCGCTGCTCGGCCACGCCCTGCACGCCACCTGGAAGCGCGCTCGGCGCGGCCGGATGACCGTGGCCGACTACCGGGCCTGCGGCGGGATCGCGGGCTCGGTGGGCCAGTCCGCCGAGGACGCCTACGCCGCCCTGGACGCGCCGGCCCGCGAACTCGCCCGACGACTGATGCTGCGGCTGGTGCGCATCGCCCCCGGGGCACCCGACGTGCGCCGGACCGCGTCCCGCGGGGAACTGCGCCTCGCGCTCGGTTCCGCGGTCGCACCGGTGCTGGACCACTTCGTCGAGCGCCGCCTGCTCACAGCCATCCGCCCCGAGGAATCCACCCGGGAAGCGGGTGCCGAGGGCGAGGTGCAGATCAGCCACGAGGTGATGCTGCACGCCTGGCCCCGCCTGCGGCGCTGGATCGACGAGGATCGCGCCGACCTGCTGCGGGCCCAGGAACTCACCGACGCCACGACCGTCTGGCGGCAGAGCACGGCCGACCCGAACGTGCTGTTTCGGGGCAGCAGGCTGGAGGTGGCCGAACACCTCGCGGCCACCGACCATCCCGGCGTCGGCGAAGCGGAGCGGGACTTCGTGAGCGCGTCCGTCGCGCAACGGGACACCGAGGCCGCGACGGCCCGCCGCCGCACCCGCAGGCTGCGCGCGCTGGTCGCCGTACTGACCGTGTTCGTGCTGGCCGCGACGGCCCTGGCCGCGCTGTCGGTGACCCAGCGGCTGGACGCGATCAGGGCCCGCAACGACGCGCAGTCCCGGCAACTGGCCGCCGAGGCCAAACGTTTGCGCGAGGTGGACGCCTGGCTCTCCCGGCAGTTCGCGGTGGCCGCCTACCGAATCGCGCCCACCGCGCAGGCGCGCACGGCGGTCATCCAGACCTCCGGTGACACCGACGTCACCCGGCTCACCGGGCCGCGGGAGACCACCGGCGTCGGCGCGGCCCCGGACGGCGGGGTGCTGGCGGCGGGCGGCTCGGACGGATCCGTGCTGTGGTGGCGCGGCGCCGACCCGGTTCCCCGCGGCCGGTCGGCCGCGCACGGACCGGGTCCGATCGTGCTCGATTTCAGCTCCGACGGAACGCTCGCGGCCAGCGGCTCGGTGGACGGGACGGTCCTGCTCTGGACGGTCGAGCGCGAACACCCGGAGCGTTCGCGGGCCGTCGGCGTGCACCGGGGCGGCCCGGTGCGGGCCGTGCGGTTCCTGCCCGGCACCCGGACGCTCGCCCTGGGCGGCGACGACGGGCGAGTGTCCTTTGTGGATGCTCGCGATCCCCTTCGGCCCCGGCCGCTCGGGGACGTCTCGGTGGGCACCACGGTGCAGGCCATCGACGGCACCGCGGACGGACGGACCTGGGCCGTGGGCGCGGCCGACGGCACGGTGTCGCTGTGGGCGGCCGATTCGCTGCGCGCCCAGGGCCGGGCGGACACCGACGGCCGTCCCGTCTTCTCCGTCGCCTTCAGCCGGGACGGCACGCAGGTGTTCACCGGCCAGAACTCGGGCCAGGTCCGCCGGTTCGTCCGGACCGCGAACGGCCTCGCGAGTCGGGACACCGCGCTGAGCGCCGGCGGCCGGGTCAACCAGCTCCGGCTCAGCGCCGACGGCAGCATCCTGGCCGCGGCAGGCTCGGACAACAGCCTGCTGCTCTGGGCCCCCGACAGCGGCCGGGTCCTCGGCACCTTCCGCCACCTCAGCGAAGTCGGCTCGGTGGCCTTCGCGGGCGCAGGCCAAGTCGTCACCGGGGCCACCGACGGCGCCGCCCGCCGGTGGAACGTGCCGGGTCCGACCCTGACCGGCCCCAGCGATCGGACGTTCACCGTCGTCGAGGTGCCGGGCCGTCCCGGCCTGCTGGCCGTGGCCGGCTCGGCCGTGATCGGGCTCTGGGACGTCACCGACCAGCAGCATCCCCGCCGGATCGGGCCGCCCCTGCGCGCTCCCGACGGATCGGCACCGCTGGGCGGGGCCGTGGCCGTGCACCCCTCCGGGCGTTACCTGGCCGCAGGAGACAGCAACGGCGCCGTGTGGCTGTGGGATCTGGCCGATCCCGCCGCCGCCCGCCTGCTGCCGGGACCGCTGCGCGGGCCGCGGCAGGTCTCGGAGGCCCTCGGCTTCAGCCCGGACGGCCGCCTGCTCGCCGCGGGCGGCGACGACACCGACGTCACCCTCTGGGACAGTCGCGATCCGACGGCCATGCGTCCGGTGGCCACGCTGAGCGAGCCGGTCAACAACGTGTACTCGACCTCCTTCAGCCCGGACGGACACACGCTGGCCGCGGGCGAGTTGGACGGCCGCATCTGGCTGTGGACCCTCGACGGCGTCGCCCCGCCGCGGCCGCGACCGGTCATCGACGTCCACGGGGCCAGGATTTCGGCCACCGCGTTCAGCGCCGACGGCCGCACCCTGGCCGCGGCCACCCTGGAGGGGCAGATCCGGCGCTGGACCGTCACGGACACGGGCGCGACGCCCGTGGGCCCGGAGATCTCGGGTCCGCTGGGTCCGGTCGTCTCGCTGACCTACGCGGGGGCGCCGAACCTGCTCACCGCCGCCTCCTACGACGGCAACGCCTGGCTCTGGCGACTGGAGTCCGGTTCGGACAGTGCCGTGCGGGAGGTCGCGACCCTGGACGGCGGCGGCCGGTCGATGTTCGCCGTGACCGCGCTCGCCGACGGCCGGATCGCGGGTGGCACCCGCAGCGGCACGGTGCGGCTGTTCCGGCCCGACGCCGACGCGGACGCCGCCTCCGCCTGCGCGACGGCGGGCGTGGCCATCACCGAAGCCGAATGGATCGCCGTCGCCCCGGACGTCCCCTTCCGACCCCCGTGCCCGTGATGCCGACCGGCCGAGCGGCCCGCGACCGGTAATCCCGAATTCGGTGTCGACCAGGGTGTCGGACCGTGGTCGAGAGTCCGAATCCGGCCGGGCTGGGATTGTTTCGTCAACCGGGTGTTTTCGGTAGTGTCCTTTCTGGACGGCGGGAGCCACGCGGACGGCCCGCCCGCTCAGGTGAGGGGAGACACCATGTCGCAACAAACGTCGGTGACATTGATAGACGACATCGACGGATCCGAGGCCGAGGAGTCGATCGAGTTCGGCCTGGACGGCGTCGGATATCGGATCGATCTGTCCGGGAAGAACGCGCGGCGGCTTCGGGACGGTCTCGCCGAGTTCGTCGAACACGCCCGGCGTATCCGAGGCCACAAACGCACCCGGTCGGGCGAGTCCACCAAATCGGTTGGGCGCGAGCAGAACAAGGCCATTCGAGCGTGGGCCCGGGACAATGGGTTCGACGTCTCCAGCCGGGGACGTCTTCCGACCGAGGTCACCACCGCGTTCCACCAGCGGCCGTAAGCACCACTCGCGCGGCCGTGACCAGCACATATGCGCCGATCACGGCCGCGCGGGCCGATCATGACGGCCGAGCGAGCGCATGGGTGAAGCGGCGGCCGATCCGGATTGCATTTCCGGTCAACCATTCCGGTGCGGACCACAGCGGACACTCGGGCGAATTGCGTCAGCCACGATCACCAAAGCGGCTGGACACCACGAAAGAGCGGCGGCAGGATACCGGTTTAATCGCACTCTTGCGAGCAGCGCGATAGGCCGTCAGAGAATATAGCGACACAATTTGATGATGACCTGAACAGGCTGACGACGACACCGGTGTCCGCCGAGAAACTCACCTCCCTCGCCCACGACCTCGCCTCCAGCCTCGAAGAATCCAAAGACTTCCTCTCCGCCGCCACCATCTCCCTCGACCACCTCCACGACCTCCCATCCGGCATCCGCCTCTTGTGTCGAGGCTACCACTTCTCCGACGCCATCCGCCACGCCGCCTTACACCATCGCCCCGAAATCCTCACCACCATCATCGACCCCGGACTGATCGAGGCCTCCGCAACCATGACCGAAATGCTCGCAGAGATGAAAACCCAACTTTCCGCACAGGTGCCTCGTCTCCGAGAACTCCGGCAGAAGAAAGTCGACGATCCGATGGCATATCTCGACAGCGGCGATTTGGGGAAAGACGCCGATGCGCCCGATGATATTTCCCTCGCACCCACAGATGCGTCGACTTCGGGAGG
>JAOSBP010013574.1:0-10849 GCA_027563825.1 Erythroxylum mucronatum | reverse complement strand
CCTTGAACCCCAAACCCCCTTCCCGCGCCAGGGTCCGGCTCGCGGCCCGTCTCGCTCAGCGGAACATCGGAAACCAGACTTTGATGTCGTCGACCGAAGCCCCCACCGCCCCGACGTCTTCGTCTTCGGATGCAACGGGGACGAGGACGGCTCCGCCCACGGACGGAAAGCTCACGCTCGACAACGACCTCCCCGCGATCTCGGCGAAGAGGTTCGATGACCTCGCGATCAGGGGGGTGCCGGGGAGCAGGTTCTCGGGGTTGTTCTCCGGGAGCGACGACGATGATTCCGATTCCGATGACTCGGATTCTGGGGACGGGGAAGAAGACGACGAGGATTTCGAGGATGAGGGACGGCGGCACGACGGACGGGGGAGAAAGGCGGGGAGTGGGAACGGGGATGGAGACGGGGATGGAGACGACCACGGGGATGCAGACGAAGATGGCGCGGACGGGGACGGGGACTTCGAGCGGATCGGGGAGAGGACCGGCAAGGGGAAGTGGACCCGCAGGAGTAAGGCTGGGAGGACCGCCGGGGGTTCGGGGCAGGGGAGACGGAGGCTCAGCACGACGACGAGGGCCGAGGGGAGGAGGTTGGTGCTGGATGATTATGATTTCGATTTCGAGGATGCGGATGAGGATAAGGCCATCGGCGGGGATGGAGCCGAGCCTGGGAATGGAGCTGGGGTCGGAGCTGTGGACGACGACGACGACGACGATGAGAGGAGTCACGATGGGGATAAAGGTGGAGTCGGAGGGCATGGGATGGGGGAGAGGGCTGAGAGGGTCGAGGTCGAGGTCGAGGAGGACAGCAGTGAGAGTAGTGGGGATGAGGGGATGGTGGAGATCAGGCGGAGGAGGAGATGAGGTTTTGATGAGTTCATGGTCTGAGGGGTTGATGGAGGAAGGTTGGAGGTGAGGGTTTGATGGAGGAAGGTTGGAGGTGAAGGGGTGGAGCGGAAGGGAAAGCATATTGGGGCCATGGGCGGAGTTTACCGGCGTGGGATTCGGGGGCTAGGGATGGATTTGGTATGGCCTTGCTTGGCGTGGGTGGATTTGTTCAAGCCGGAGCGAACGTGAAAGGTGAACGGAGCAGGCAGGCAGACGTGAACACGGTTTGACGGAGTTTTCGATCTTGCATGAAGACATGAGGATACCAAATCAATAATACTTTACCGTGAAGATGATAGCAATGCGGGTCCGGAGGTTGACCGCCCAATACTGTCGATATCTGTTTAGGGTTATCGAATGAGAGAACCTGGCGACGTGAGCGAGGCCACAACTATCGCAGATGCTTTACATCTGTTTCCGAGTTCGCGCATGATTCTTTACTTCTCGGCGATCATCTCATTCTCGTACTGTTCAAGCGCTTCATCTCTCGCATTGCACGGTCGGACACTGTCAGCATGTTTCCACTCATCGGATTCTTCCGTATCTCCGCTGTGGACTCGGCGACGCTCGTTCCTCTCCATCGAAGAGTTGTCAAGGTATAATGTGAGCATCAAGAGAAGGGTGTGACAGGCAGGCGAGGTGAACGGCTCCAGGCCACGACGATGGGATCTAGTTCATCAAAATCATCTCTCACAAACCCAATTGCATCCCACAGCGCGCACTGGCCGATGTCTACGCAAGAGAAATGCACGATCCTTGTCCGGAAATTCGCGAATCAGATTAGATCCGCAAAACGTTGCAAAGACGGCCTTGGCGAAATCACCATTCTTCATCACGCAACAGGGTCTCGGCTCGGAAACTTGCTCAAATGGCTGACAAGATGACAAGAATACCTACAGATCATAGTCAGACGGTGCACGCCTCCCGATGTGGGAAAGAAGACGATCGTGCATCGGAGCGTGGGAAACTTGCTCAGCCCTTGCCTCGAATGCGAGATGGACTCGAATTAAGGCGTTCCTTGCCGATATAATATCTTACATGTACACCTCGAGGTAACATCAGATACCTCTCTGATCGCCCTGCGCAGAACCGACGATGGCGGCGACGATGAACATGTTCACTTCTGTCAAGAACTGGTGGACGCGCGACACCGCTCTGCACAGTTACATCTTTTGTCAATTCCTCATCAATCTCCCGTTCGCCGTCTTCAACACCTATGTCATCTTTCAATTGCAGATCGTCGGTTTTTTGATCGGTACCGACATCGATGGCCAGCCATGCACGAATTACTGTCTGGTCGACTGGGCTGGTACGAGGATGGACTTGAACTCGGTCTTGCTGTACCTCAATGCCTTTTCATTCGGACTCGGAGGAGCTGTGACACTGTTCCTGTCCGCATACTCTGACTTTTGGTGTAAGCGAATTCGCATTCTGCATATCGGATGAACTCGACGCTGATATGGACTACTCCACAGCCCGGAAGCACCTCCTCGTAACATTCTTCATCATCTGCTATGGAGGCTTTTCTCTCCCGGTCTATTGGCTGCAGGGTTTCTCAAATTACGACTTTCAAGCCTTGACAGGCCTGTACATCATGTTCGGCATCGTCACGTTGATTCTGATCGCTGTCTTGAATATCTACATTCCGCATTGCATGCGCAATAACGCAGGAGCGGAGCCGGATGAGAGTGAGTCGTCTCCGCATATATCCCCGATTCATCACCGCATCTCTGACTTGCGATCGTAGCTACTCCGCTGGAGACCTCCGTCGCGGCCCCAGAGACGGCCAAAAGAAAGTACGGCTTCAACATGTCCATCTACGGCGCCATCGCCAATGCCAGCGGCGGGATCGTCATGTTCGTCATCGTCATCATCCTCACTCAGACGCTGTCCGGAGCCGCATCTCAGTCCTCGTGAGTTTCTTTTCACATCAAAGATGTCTCCCCACTGACCCAAGCAAGCGGTCTCCTCGTCGCAACAGTAGTAGGCTTCATAACCGTCGCCGGCTCCCTCGTCGCCTTCCTGGGCCTCCCCGCCATTCCCGCCAAATCCGCCTCCGAATTGAAAGGTCGCTGGACGGAGCCACTGATCGAATGTCCGTATCCCTCCTTCTCCCCCAATCCACCCTCCCTCAACCACTGACCCCGAAGGATTTTCGCAGTCTTCCGCCCATTCAAAGACTTCCTCTCCCGCAAATCCATGGCCGCCCTCCTGATTTCCTACACGGTGTACACGGACTCGACCTTCGCCGTCGGCTCCGTCACCGCCCAGCTCTTCGTCGCCGAGATCCGTCCCTCGACCCTCGAAATCTCCCTCTACTCCCTCGCCCAGAGCCTGCTCATGCTCGTCTGCACGATCGCCTTCCTGTGCTTGCGACCCCACGTGCCCATCCGCCTCGAGACCTGGCTCGTGATAGGTTATGCGCTGATACTGATCATTCCGGTTTGGGGTTGCATCGGGTTGGCGAAGGGGGTAGATTTCGGGTTCAAGGTCGGTCTCTTCTTCCCCACCTCTTACCGAGAACCGACTGACCGATGAATGACGTTCAAGAACCGCTGGGAATTCTACCTCCAACTCCTCTTCTTCACCCTCTCCGGCGCACTCGTCAACTCCTCCTTCCGGGTCTTGTTCTCCGAGCTCGTACCCATGGGTAATGAAGTGAGGTGGTTCGGTTTGCAGCTCGTCTTCTCCTGCGCGACGGTCTGGGTCAACTACGTCGCCAGCGCACCGCTCCAGAAC
This sequence comes from Erythroxylum mucronatum, assembly GCA_027563825.1. NCBI lineage: Eukaryota > Viridiplantae > Streptophyta > Magnoliopsida > Malpighiales > Erythroxylaceae > Erythroxylum > Erythroxylum mucronatum. The sequence continues at coordinate 7,220 of JAOSBP010013574.1, read as the reverse complement.
GCGACGCATCAGCTGCGGTTTCCGCTGGTTCTCAGCCTCCTGTTCCTGCTGCTCGCGCTGGGGGTCGAGCTGTGCAGGTACAGTTTGCCCGTGTTCAAGAATGACTACAGGAAGTGGGTGGCGTTCGATCGGGAGAGTGTGGAGGAGGTCGGGAGGAGGAGAACGGAGGAGACACTGGAGGAGGATGAGTCGAGTGGGAGTGCGGTGGAGGTCGAGAGGGTGGATGTTGTTGGGAAGTGAGCGGGAGTTATATATACACCGTTTATATTGAATCTTGGTCTGCAACAGCAGGGCTGCGGGTACAGCATTTCCTTGGATTGCGCTTCGACTCGAAGCCTCGATAACTCGTCATCATGAACTTTGCTGATTCGGTCCTACTCGGATTGGGCCTGACTTGAGCATGTTTCTCTCCGTTGATTACCCTCCTACAATCTCATTCGGACGAACTCACCGATTACAATACTCAACAGCCGAAGAAATGAGTCGATGAAAGAACATGAGATCATAAAAATAATCATCACATTCATAACCACATGCCCGAGCAGATTTACATACACATCTTCAAGCCCAAGAAAAATGCTCCACATGCAAATACACCTCTCCCGTCCTCCTGGACGATCTCACCATCTCCAAATTCTCTCGTGCGACGGCATTCCTCACATCATTCTGCATCGCCTCCGGCCCACACACGAAAACCCCGAGCGATCTGCCGTGCTCTCCATCCCTCGCAGCGGCCTCTTCTTGGACGATCTCCGGCAGGTGCGGACGGCCGTGCATTTCCGGTCCGGCGAAGGACTCGACATTCGCGCCATCGCTCCGAGTTTCGGTCTTGGGGATGGAGGTCGCGGTGGTGGGGTCTTTGGCGTGGGAGATGGAGTTCTCATCCGAAGATGACGAGGTTTCCGCCGAGTTATCGTCCATGTCCATGACCCTCTCCGCTCTACCCGTGAGGTAGACATGCACCTCCAACGCCTCCAACGAACTCCTCAACGCAGGATACCGCTCCAGCAACTCCGTGACAGACCGATGGAACCAAGCCCTCGTCTCCGGTTCACGGGTGGCGAGGATCACGCGGAGGGATCTTGGCATGCGGGTCGGTCTGTACGAACCCGAAGATGGCCGCATCATGCTGGATTTCTCGTCTATGCTGGAACCGGAGGAACCGGACTCCAGTTCTCGGGTGGAACGCTGCTCGTCTCTCGCCCGTGACGAGACGCATCTCGCGAAGAGCTCGATGAAGGGCAAAGTCCAGCCTGCACCTGAGCCGCCCGCGATGAGGAGGAGGCGGTCGCTGGAGTAGAATTTGGGGAGGTAGATTCCGCCGTAGGGGCCATCGATCGAGACGGGGATGGAGACGCCGGTAGAGGAGGGATGCTGCTTGGCAAGGTCGTGGAGTTTGCGGGTGAGACCTCCGCGGTGGCGGATGAAGAAGGTGGTTTCGGATTTTTGCCTGGGGGAATTCGCGGGGAGGGAGCAGATGGTGAAGGGGTGGCTCGTGGTGTTGTGCAGGCCGAAGCTGCTGAAGCGGAGGAAGCAGTGCTGGCCTGGGACCCAGGTGAAGTCTACGGGGATGTCGATGCGGGTGAAGCCGTTTTCTTCGACTGCGACTCGAGCTTTCTGGCGGCCCCGGTATTCGAAGATTGTTCGGAGCCATGGGTAAACCAGGCAGGGGACGTATACGGCGGCGGTTGCGATGAAGTAGTCCCTGATGTTGCGTTAGAGCATCGACATAAACTATTGGAAAAGCGAAGATGCATACCAGGATGAGAGGGTGTAGTCGCAATGCCAGAAGAACACCACCACGAACAGAGCGACGGCGATGAAATGCGTTGCTTTGAAAAACTCGTAACCGAGGTTTCTGCACTTGACATCAGTCCTGGTATCCAATATCTTGTATGATTTCTCGATGCGCATACCTGATCAAGCTAAAAGAAGCAAAGGTCAACCAAGCCTGCAGCAGCAGAGCCACGACTCCGGTCCAGTAGAAGATGTTCATCATGCTCCACTGCATCATCATGTCGTGAAACCGGATGTGATAAACGATGAACGGGAAGGTGTGCATCAATGCCAGGATGAAGAAAGCGTAGGCGGTCCATCGGTGGAAAACCTGCAGCTTCTCATGCGAAACGCCGGTGAGGAGGGTGATCCAATTGGCCTTGCTCGCGGTCGCACTGCAATTCATTGAACGATTAACATGACATCCCGGGTGCCCATGATCTGATATGAGAAACTCACAAGACAAAAGGCATGCACCCCAAAGCCATCCACCCCGACCTCGTAGCCAACGGAGGCGACCCACCCCACTCCAAACTCTCCCAGTAATAAGGTCTCGGAACGAGATCCATGCCTACATCATCCCCTCATCGTCAGCCCCAGTCCATCCCATTCCATCCCTCTATAGCAGTCAACTCACAAAAGAAGAAAATCCCCCCAACACCCCCCAACATCAGCACCCCGAGGGGCGCAGAATTCCACCCCAACCTCTCAACCCTATACCCCCGGTAGGAAAGGTACCTCCCCGCCGCCTTCGTCCTCGCGACCAATCCACTCTCCTCGCTCCTGCCGCCGCCGCTTTGTCCCCCGAACGTCCGGAGCAGGACTTTCACCGCCCTCGCGACGACGAACACCCCAATAGCACACATGAAGAACGCCACGGTCGAGAGCCCGTAGACGTGGTCGGCGACGTACCAGAACCGCCATCGCTCGGTGTAGTAGGTGCAGTTGGCGGCGGAGGTGAACCCGGAGGCGTCGCAGGAGAATTCGCGGGAGGAGTGCAGCTGCACCGGGGGGGTGAGCCAGGAGGCGGACATCTTTTCCTCTTATTCCGTACTCTTCAGGAGGTATGGATTTGGGTTGATGTTCAGGGAGAATCCATCAACAGGTGCGAAAGAGGTGGAAGAGAGAATGGAATGGAAACCTCAGGTTTGGCCGCGGAGGAAGATCGGGAACCAGGAAACTCGCACATGGCTATCTCGTTCGGCACACACGCACGCACGAATGCGTGCATACACGCGAGCGAGGCGAGGCGAGGGCGAGACCTTTCGTGTGGCCTGCCATTCGTGCTCTCTGAGGTGATCGGAGGGAAAACTTGCTCAACCCCGCTCAAATCCAACTCTTAGCGTGAGCAAGTTTTTGCCCCTTCGCCGTGAACACGCGAGGGAGCGAGATTGAGCGAGTTCTCGAGCATTGGCTTGCTGAGAGAGGCGATTGGTAATTGTGTGGGGGTTTTCAGCATCTTGGAGGTGGTTGCTGTCCTGGTGTAGGGTTGAAATGCGGCAGGTTCCGGCTGAACATTCAGATGGGAACACGATCTGAGACACTGCGCGTACGATACCATTTTTGGCATTGACTGGTCAGTCTCCACCTGAATCACATTTAAATCAACTCCTCTGACAAGTCATCTTCGTCATAAACTCGACATCAACACAGGGCAAGCGCCATGTCTCAACCCTAACGGGTTTCACCAGGAATTGGTGGTGTTTCGGATATTGCTACTGGCTGTACGGGACAAGGAACACGAGAGTACATTAACCTACCAGAAGTCTGTCCCCAAAATCCGCGAATTCCGGGGACAGACTTCTGGTAGGTTAGTGTACTACCCGTCCGGATATATGGTCAGAATGTCTGCTGTCATGTGACCGATCGGACGGATGTCGATGGAGCGGGTTCGGGGAACGCGGAGCTTGAAGTTCCCCGCTTGGCTGCTTCCAGTAATAAAGCGGTTGGTCGACTCTGGTCAACTACAGATGTTTGTGAATATATACAAGAACAGATCAATGCTGAACCAACTGTCGCAAATTTCCTGTCCTTTTTGATGACATCTTTGGTGAAGAGAAGTGGGAATGTCAACTATCTTATTGGGCCATGCTCTCGTCGACTCAGACCTCAATCTCAGGCTCATTGGTTAGGCAGTCTATCTTGGCTGAAGACTCTAAACGGGCAACGATTGGAATGATGATACTCAAATCCAGGTAAACGAGACGAACTTTAGAAGAAGACTAATCGATCAAGTGATTTAACATGTCCGATCGAGTGAAAGAAACGTCGTGTAAGATCTCCGATATATAATTGACCACCAAAAGTACCATCTTACTTAATCAAATGGCAAAGTTCTTACTGCACCATTGTACCCCTCGATTGTTTGAGAACTTGTAAATGGCAACTGTCGAACCTCTGCCAAAGGAGACTTTTCGATGTTATCTCATCCAAGTCTCCCTCAGTCACTGTGCTAGTTATTGGCGAGAATCTCGCCAGCAGCCGAGTCATCTGGTTTGTAACCGGGAGGCGCTATTTGATCTTATCAGCACTCCCAGTGGTTGCGAATGTTTCGGCACGTACTTCTCTTGTTCACCATCATCTCCGCAGCGATGGAGTTTGGAGCCGTGACAGGTGCGGACGCTGCCATAGCAGCAAGTGAGGCGAAGATAGCCAAAACTGCAGCGGCGATATGCATGATGCTGTTCTTGAGCGAAGAGGTATGGTATGTAGTCTCCGAGACAGCGGATGCTAAGTCGAGTGAGAGAGATGAGTGCTATGAGGATCTGGGTAGATTCAGAAACAACTTGAATATATACACAAAGATATGGTACATCTTGGCCAACGGGGTTGGACCACGTTTTGGGGCCTATCAATTGAATCTACCTCGCATGTAACTGTCCGGTGGTATGCGCTCTGTGCATAGACTGCTTCATTCATCAATGACGTGTCATTTGATACCATGCGATCGACAGATTGGCTCATTCTGGACGCCCATTCGGAGAAGATCCGATGAGGTGACGAGGGAGGCTTGGCCACCTACGACGAATGTGTAGCCACATTTCCCTGGTATGCCGGTGGTTGTGAACTGTATACAGGCACCTCATGTGTCGATCGTGAGGAGATGCTTGCAGAAAGTGCAGCCCATGATGTCAAATAGAAGAGCTTGGCGTGGTTTGGACGACAAATGAGAGCATGAAAAACAAACTACTCCACAAAACCACCGGCGCTGGTAGCTGGTCTTGCAGTAGGGCTTACGCTGGTAGCCATGCCGTAAGTAACCCATAGTATATGAACCCGTCAACATGCTGAAAGACCTATGGTACGCAACATCGCATGAAGATTCCAACCGATTAAACATCGTGGTTCTTCAGCACTCGAAATGCCCTCGTTCGTTTACCGCCCACTTCCGCAGGATTGCAAGTATGGCTCGAATGAGGAGTCGATGAGACCGCAAGAACAGGATACATCAATTCTGAGGTCACGTAGTGTGTTGACGATCTTGACAACACTCTTTGCGCTTTCGCTGAGCATCAATACCGTGTTGATATATCAGCGTGTTTTCCAACCTTGGCACTTGTACAACGACCTACCTACTCAATTCGGTAGATTCTCTATGCATCCGACGTAGGGCTAGGGGACTGACGATACATGTAGCTCATTTGCGTCGCGACACGCTTCGGCCAGTCGTACCACCCCACGAATACAGCAGCCTGAACCGCACAGTTCAAGATGCCGCTTGGGCGGATCGAAAGCTAATCTCGTGGGATCTTTTTGTCGCCCTCGATGAGGAGTACGTCATCGCTCAAGGTCTGCCACACTCTCAACGGTGGCCGTGGGATTCGAACAAAGGCGTATACACCACCCGCGCAGCGCACGAGATGCACTGTCTGGTAAGCCATCGCCTTTGCTTCGTTGATGGCAGTCACGCTGACATGGTTTTACTCCACCAGCACGTCATCAGATCTTTCGCGAATGGCAAACAAGATGGACTTCCAGATGAGAGACTGGAGTGGGACTACGCTCACACATTACACTGCCTTAACATTCTGCGTGAGACCATCATGTGCAACGCGGATGATCATCCCATGTATACCGGCCGGCTGCACGACAATGTGTACTTCGAGAAAGCAGAACCTGGCAGGGGCACGTTTCAGGTGTGCCGCAACTGGGATGCTCTGGTGGATTGGGCGTACGCAAACAGCGCATGCTATCTGTCTGCTAATAGGAGCGATCCGAACTTTGCCGAGATTGATCGTTATAAGTTCTGTCCTGATGGTTCTCGCCCATGGGAGAACGTGATGAGGGATGGCGAGTCATGAGCAGCTCGACTGGAAATTAGTCGATATCTTTCTTCCCGTAGATTCAACGATAGATTTTAGCGTGATGAATCAAAAACAACTCCTCGAATCTTCTTTAGGATGATGTATCACTCCCTCCTATCAGGTCTTTGCATCTCGATCCCAAAAATTCCACATTCGTTCATGTTTGAATGAAGTTTGTATCTTGCGCACCGTTTTTGTTTCACTCTTCACACGTTTGATCGACAAAATGTGTTTCGTGGGAGACAAATTAAGCCCACTTCAAGTCTCACTGGTCAACCAGTAACTCCTTCAATAACTCTTCACCGCTTCCTTCCAGCATCCCTCGAAACACACCTGCTTCCCGTCTGGCCAAGATCCCAGGCTCATCAAACTCAGCCACTTCTCCATCGCGCATGACGAGAATCAAGTCCATATCCACTACTGTGCTGAGCCGATGTGCGACCACCAACATTGTCGTTCCAGGGAAATCCTCGCTCAGGCTCCGACGGATGCGCGCATCGGTCGCCATGTCTACCGCGCTCGTGGCCTCATCAAGCACCAAGATCTTTGGCTGAGTGAGGATGGCACGTGCAAGGCAAAGGAGCTGTTTCTGACCCTGTGAGAGATTTGCCCCTCCACGTGAAACAGGACATGAAAGGTCCCGGAATGTCGTCTCATCATCACCGTCATCCACTTCGGCAATCGGAGAAGACGCTGGCCCGATTAGGTGCACGCGACGCAGCGCATCTAATAACGTGACATCATCAAAAGTTCCTTCCGGGTCGAGATTCGATCGCAAAGTTCCCGAGAACAGTACGGGATCCTGCGGGATGATGGCCAGCTTGCGTCGAAATTCGGACAGTCGCAACGTCGCCGTGTCTATTCCGTCTATGAGCACTCGTCCCGATCGCGGCTCGAGGAGTCGAAAGAGCGCAAGAGTTAGAGAAGTCTTGCCGCTACCCGTCCGCCCGACTATACCCACACGCTGACCGGCAGGGACAACGAAGCTGACGTCTTTTAGCACCGGTGGTAGATCCGTGGCGTAGGCCACTTCAAGGTCTTGCACCTCGATCTTACCCTCAGTAGGCCAAGCATCCGACGGATCTTCTCCATCGATAGGTTCGGACTCGATCGAAGTGTATTCCACCACGCGCTCGACGC
>JAOSBP010013525.1:0-10851 GCA_027563825.1 Erythroxylum mucronatum | reverse complement strand
TTATTATATTTAACCATAAATATTCAAGAAAAAATAGAGTTAATAAAAAACGGGTAGGATATGGGTATCTATGGTTCGGGTTTTACTCTACCCATATCCATATCCATTTTTTATAACTCAACCCATATCCATATCCATATCCATTTTTTTTTACAATTTACTACCTATATCCAAATCCATTGAATTGGATAGTGCGGATATTAATCGGGTTGAAAACCTATTACCATCCCTACTTGTGAGTCTCCTGATCGAGACAAGTGAAGGTACGCATCGGTGCCTGTGTAACACAGCAAGAAACCTCTCGTAAATATATAATACAAGGACGAAGGGGATGGATGAATACTGAAATATATCCCGCTGTCCAAATGATCTAACGGTTAATTTATTTTGCCTTTTTATGCCAATATTTATTCCTATCTCGTGTGATTTCTTTTTTCTTAATTCTTCTTCTTAACAATTACAGGCGTGACTTATTTTATGTTATTCATTTAGGATGTTATATTTTTTTACTGAATATTTTTCATCCTATAATTTAAATATAATTATAATTAAATAATAGTTAATATTTATTCCTCTCTTAATCAAGCGTGATTTCTTTATATATATATATTCTTATTCTAGCAGCCATAAGCGTGATTTATTTTATGTTATTCATTTAGTAGGATGTTTTTTTACCGAATATTTTTTCATCCTATAATTTAATTATACTTATACTTAAATAATAATTAACGAATTAATTTTTTGATATAATTAATAGTTATTATAATATAATCGATTAATTATATATAATATATATAATAATGTTATTATACATATTTAGTATAAAATAATGAATAATAATAAACAGTTCGTACTATTAAATATACTTAAATCATGGTTAAATAATTAATTTTGACATAATTAATAGTTATTAGGATATAATAAATTAATTCAATTATTAGTAATAATTATTGGTATATAATTGATTATTTGATTTATGAAAATATAGTCACTTGATTAAGTAGTCAATATTAATATTTGTTATATGTGTTACTGTATTAATAATTATTGTTAATTATTATTAATTTTATATTATTGAATATTTTTTCATCCTATTATTTCATTGTGCTTAAATAGTAGTTAATGAATTAATCATAATTAATGAATTAATTAATTTTGATATGATTAATAGTTATTATAATATAATAAATTAATTCAACTATTATTAATAATTATTTGAATATATTTAATTATTTGGTTTATTAAAATGTAGTAACTTCATTAAGTAGTCAATGTTAATATTTGGTATATATGTTACTGTATTAATAATTATTGTTAATTGTTATATAGTTTATATCACTGAATATTTTTTCATCCTATTATTTCAATATACTTAAATAATTGTTAATGAATTAATAATAGTTAATTAATTAATTTTGATATAATTAATAGTTATTAGACTATACTAAATTAATTCAATTATTATTAACAATTATTGGAATATATTTAATTATTCGATTTATTAAAATATAGTTACTTGATTAAGTAGTCAATATTAATATTTGGTATATATATTTGTTACTGCATTAATGATTATTATATAGTTTATATATAATCTATTGTCAACGTTTGTGATCAACTCTTTTCATTCTTATTGTAGATTGTAGTCTAGTTGGTTTATTATGTTTTCACATAAATGAATTGGTTCAAGTAAAAAATTTCCCTTCTCTTTAATACAACTTAGAAATTTAATAGATCCTAAGAGACACTACAAGAAGGGAGATTCAAAATCAAAAGCTTTGCCTAAATATTTCCAGGTAAGAATGTAACACCCAACATTTGGCAACATTTATTAGCTTTCCTGATGCTTTCCATCCTTTCTTAACACCGTATTCCTTCAATGATCAATCAGGTGAGTCATGTTATTGAGTCATTAACAAATTTCTTCACTAGCAGGCTTACTAGAAAGGAGAGCAAGGCAACACTTGCAGATGACCTACTCTCTGATCCCACTCTAAGGGCTTGCCGGTGAGTCAGGCATCCCTAATATCTTGTCTGCAGAACAAAAATGAATATTGTTGGTTACGAAGATGTGTTAGTCTAAGAAATCAAAAATGGATGAAAGGTGCAGGACTTTAAACTGAAGTAAAATCTAAGACTCATGTCTGCTATGCGACAGAACAAGATCACATTATTGCATTCAATTACTTTCATTTTAGGAGTGTAGAAAGCAGTTAGGAAATTTGCTTTCTTGTTCCATATGCATAATGCCTTAGATTTTGACCTGTGTAACCCTTATGTTCCAACACACTTGCACCTTATGGTATTTGAGTTGGTTAAGAATTCCCTGCGAGCTATCTAAGAGCTTTATATGGATTCAGATAAAGTGGCTCCTCCCATTACAATAGTAGTTGCCGATGGAATTGATGACATCACTATAAAGGTGTTGCTGCTTTAGACTTGTTGCCATCAGATTGGGTTTCCACATCTATTGTCATCCATGATAACTTCATATTGTGCTGGGCTTGCCTAGGAGTTTTTTTTGTGATGTTGATTCTTAACAAGTTGTTCATCTCATTATAATAGGTTTCGGATGAGGGAGGTGGGATTCCAAGGAGTGGCCTTTCCAAAATCTTTACGCACCTTTATAGTACTACAAAAAATCCACTGGATGAGCATTCTAACCTTGGAATATCTGATACAGTAACAATGGCTGGATATGGATATGGAATTCCAATTAGCCGCTTGTATGCTCGGTATTTTGGAGGTGATCTGCAGATCATCTCCATGGAGGGATATGGTGAGTGGATTAGGTGTTTCTATTGTATTTTGTGTCTCTGTTTCTGTCTCACCTCTCTCACAGAAGCTAATGTGCATATATTTAAGCCAGTTCATGATAGTAATGCACTTGATTTATGCTTTGCAAGTGGCATTGCCTCTCTGCAGTTATTACTATATGTAAGTTTCTATCTTGTTATTCTTTCTTAGCTAATATTCTAGATAGGTTTTTCAATTTTGCAATCTCCTGTGGGTTGTAGCCATTTCTCCAAAGAATGGTGTACTTTATCTAGGTTTGGCTAAGAGAAGGTGAATAGGAGAGGATAGTCATGATTTGAAGATATTTATGTTTGATCTTCCTCTCCAGGATGACGTTTGGTACGATGAAATAAGAGAAAAAAATCTTTTATTTAGTAAAAATGATTATTTGAATCAAGGACTTCTTTAATGAGCTCTGTATAATCATTTACATTGATTGAGACAGTAATGTAATATAGAACATTACAACAATTAGGCATGCAAAACTAAGGTCTTAATAAGGATTAAAGTATGTATTTAGGTAAATTCTCTTAATTATGATGATAATTAAGATAAAATTGTAAAACTTAAGCATGTACCTACTATAGATAATTTTGTAGAACTTAAGCACATGTCTACTATAGATAATTGTTGGTGATAAACGCAAGTGCACGTTCTATCGTCAAGTAGTAAAAATATCGATCCCACGAAGACCAAATTAGTTAAATAGCAATACTCGTAATAATTTCTAATTTAAGTTAAAAACATAAAAATTAAAGGAAAGATCGATTGATTGAGGTTTGAAAAATAAAATAAAAACGAGAATTAACGCAAGATAAAAATATAAGAAATATCAATAGAATGAAAATCTAGGAATTTAACTTCCCCCTTGATTTTACCTCGGTGTCGGAATTTTCTAGAGTTAACTCATATACCGGGTTTGATAACCTAAGATTCAGAATTAATTACTAAGCCCTCCCGGATCATTAGTAATCCTAATCATCGAACCAATTTCCTATATTTCTATGGTAAATTGTTGAAAATTCGACAATTGCTTTATTGAATCAAACTTAATGTGGTTACTTAGGGTGGATAGGTATCTCTCGATCCTAGACACAAATCACTAGGAATGTGATCCTAAGCTATTGCAATTTTTTTCCAAATCTATTGTTCCCTGTTACGTTACACAACGATTAAGAAAATCAATTTCATAAGTGATCAAATTATGAAAAGCATTAAGAACAAATTGCAATAATCAAATCTTTAAGTAAAAACGGGCATAAGAAATTAAACGCGAAAAATACCAATTAACAGAGATTAAATCAAGGGTTCGGTTAAAATCCTAGAATAAAAGGATTAGTTACCCATAATAACAAAAACAACAATAAAAATAATAAAAGCAAGCATTATAAAAATTGAGTAGAGAAAAATGGAAGAACAAATAATAATGTTCTCTGCGAATTTTTCCTCCAGCGTAATGCTTCTTCTTCAACAAGGATTTGCGTGTTTAATGCTCCTCACCAAGCCCAGCAGCCACGTCTCCAACTAATTGAGTGATATGCTTGGTGGGTGAGTAGAAAAGGATTTTCAGTGGACCCTCCTTTGGTATTTTTACGTTGATGCTTCTCTTAGAGATTGAGTAATAGAGCCCCCCTTGAATTATGTGTGAGTGTTGCGTCCCTAGCTAAATGAAGAATGGAGCTGTCAGTGATAAAAGTGAGTGGAGATGGAGCCCCCTTGTGTTTTAACGATGATGTATCCTTTTAGAGTGAGTGGAGAATTGTTTTATCAATGAAGAGTAGTGCTCCAGAAATCGTTCATCCTCCTTCAAAAGCTGAATGAATCCTTTTATATAATGGACCCTCCTGCTTTTTTAAATGTGTCACATCCTCTCTTTGATAGCTGGATTTTTTTAATTAAAAAGTCTTGGTGGCTCCCATTGCTTTGTGCGTGAATCCAGTAGAGTATCTCTCTTTTAAATTTCCAATCAGCTCACCTTTGATTCTCAAGCTGCCAACGTCCCCATCAAGTTTTATTTCTTTGGTCTTTGCATCATGGTCCACCATTGTTATTGCTTCCTTTTTATTCTTCCATGTTCTCTTCCCCAACTGCAACTGCGTTAATTTCCTTTGGCCTCCAACAGCTGCAGCATCACGTTTTCTTCCTCTAACTGCTTGCGTGATTTAGTTTTCATCGCCGCCTCCAATATCCACGCCTGCTTTGTATTTTCTTGATTTTATTTCTGTCTCTCCCTAGATTTTCTCCTGCTGGTGATTTTCCTTTGTCTTCATTTATTTTGGAGCTATCTTCCCCACGCGTATATTTCTTTGTTCACGCCCGCCGACTCACTCTTGATTTTGTTGCCTCAGATATAGCGCCGCCAACTATCCTCCGTGATACTCTCCACCAGCTTTTGATTACTGCTTCTCTATTTTATTCCTTAATTTGCTGCTGTTGATATTCACGCCAGCTATCTCCTCCAGGCGTGCGCATCCTTGGCTTGTCTTGTGCGGTATTACTTGCGTTGAAGAAATTGTCCAGCTCTCTAATTGACGCCTCATTTGCTGTTCTTTCGTGTGCATGCGTCCTTCATCTGATGATTTAATCTACCAATGAACTACTCTCATAAGAGTTGAACGTCCACCTTGATGATTCTGTAGCTCTCAATCCATCAACTGGCGGGCTCCACGTGTTGTCTTTTGCTGTTACAAGTCCTCTCTTGTCACGCTAGTCTCATTTCAGATTTGATTTTGCTTTCCCCTGTGCGTTGTCCCATTCCATGTAGCTGATTTGTAGCTTAGTTATTTGTCCAATTTGCAACGCACGCCTCCTCTTTTTAATGCCTTCCAGCTGTTGTGCGTGATGCTGATTTTTTTCCAATAAAAAGCCACCTGTCACGTTTTGCTACTCCTTCCCTTTGGCGTCACATGTGTTCTCTGGCTCCTCTCTTAGTCACGTCCATCACCTACGTTCCACCTTGCTGTCCAATTTTAATTTGCTTGTTTATGTACTGCCCAATTGCTCACTTCCACGCTAGCCTCAGCTCTTCCAATTTAATTGAAACGCAAGCTTATTTTGTTGATTTATTTTCTATGGCCTTAAGTGTGTAGCTACTCCTCTGCGTGAATCCTCACCCAGTAGCGTGTATTGCGTTTCTTGCTTCTGCATTTTAATCTTCTGGTTGTTGCACGAGGCCACGTCTAATTAGGGCCAACATCTAGTTCCGCTCTTTTTTTTCCCAAAATTGTTGCGATTCTTTCTATTTGGCTCCAAAATACACCTTGACATAAAACAAAATTAATTCCCATTAAGTATAACTTCAAACCTTACAAATAAAGAACATTAACACATAAAAAGATAGAAAATAACGACACTAACAACCCAGCAGCTGTAACTTCATGAGGGCTGTTAGTGGATTTCCTACTTGGGCACTTCCAAAGCGCCGAACCACTACTGTTTTAAAAGTCTTCCAATCACCCATCAGCCTCCACCCTTCTCTCCACAAAAACCAACCCAGAGCATCACCCTCCGTACACACTGCTACCGCCGCTAGCCTCCCTGCCATCGAAACTCCATTCAGATCAAAATATGATTCCATTTTGAACAACCAACCAAAAGAGTCTTCACCGTAAAACACAGGGATCTCCAACCTTCTATGAGTCTTCTCCTTCCTCGTCGGCTCTTCCTCTATAGGTATTTCATCTTGACTCCTCGAATCTGTTATATCCTCTGTCTCCTCTCGCGATGCCTTCTCCTGACTTCTATGTCCCAAGGACTCTTGAATCCTCCTTATACATTCAAACAATGATGCAATATCCCCTGCCATTTTATCAACCTTCCTCTTCATAGTGTTCATTTCTGCATCAACTGTTCCCAGATCCTCCGCCAACTTCAGCATCTCCTTTTCAATATTGTAAACTTTAGAATCCATCCTGGTTACCACCATCCCAGCACCTCAACTGCTCTGATACCATATTGTTAGGATCCAAAATCCTAACAAGCCCTAATCCAGTAATCAACAATAGCACAAGGGAATTAAACAGTGAACAAATAAGAAAAACAGAGAAGAAGAGAAGATGAAGAGAAACTCAGTACATTGATACGATAGGCTTTGAGGGCTAGCCAACCTCCCCAGTACAATTGTTAGGATCCAAAATCCTAACAAGCTCCAATCCAGTGATCAACAATAGCACAAGGGAGTTAAACATTGAACAAATAAGAAAAACAGAGAAGATGAGAAGATGAAGAGAAACTCAGTATATTGATACGCTAGGCTTCAAGGGCTAGCCAACCACCCCAGTACATATTTCTCAGAACAAACTCATAGTGATGATTCTCACCCCTCCCCCACGTAACATCTTTTATTCCCTTCTCTAACTAATTGTCCAACTCAGCACCGTATCTTTCCCTCAAAATCCCTACACACTCTCCGAATTACCAATCTGCCCAAACCTTCTCTTCTTACTATACTGCTGATTATAACGGGTCTCAACAAAGAGTAAGATCTTACACCTACTATTCCTTGGCTAAGGGATACATGATAGATGATTCACAAAGAATGCTAGCTAATATGTCATTTAGACGCTATTGCTAGAGAGATTAAGCTAGTATGACATTTGATTGAAAAATGCCTCTAATTTAATCTAGAGCTTTAGAGTAGAAGGTGTTCCTACATTACTCTTTGCCATTGAAGACTCCTACATTCCTTTCTTTCCATCAAGTATAAATGGAAACAAAAAAAGGATAACTTGAGAATGAGGAAATCAACATTGTTCAAATATTGTTTCTGAGATGACCAAGCTAGCAATTGTTCCTAGTTTTTTCTATTGAAAAAATGAGCATCCAATTGTTGTATATAATTCCATAAGCCTTCAGAAATTGCATATTTGAAGAATAGATGATTCCTAGTTTCATCATTAATATGAAAAAGTTGACAAACAAGTGAAATAGGAAGACAACTTCTAATCCTATCTTTTTTTTTGGTGTAACAAGAAAGACATTTTCCAAAAAAACCTTGAGCAAAGTATCAGCCAATAATCGAGATAAAAGAAATCCAGGTGGTTGGGGAAGCACTTCAAAATCCAACTCCATTTCACATCTAGCTTTGGCCAAAGCATCTGTGGAAGACCGTAGTACCCCACCTACCTAGTGATGGCAACAGGCTGGCCCATGTGCAGTCCTACCAAGTTTTTTAAAATTAAAAATATAGAATAATTTATTTTTAATTAGATTAAGGTATAGGTTGCTGAAACCCAAGCTTACTCAAGATCTATCTCTTCTAAGTAAAAAATGTTGCTTTTATTATAATAATTGAACCTTGGGTTTATCTAGGCTTGGCCTAGCCTATAAGTCGGCATATTAAAAATAACTAAATTTAGGCCCATGGGCCAAAAATTGCCATCCCTACACCTTCCCCGACAGCACCCGGGTTCTCCCTGGAAACTCCATCTGTGTTAAGCATAACAAAGTCACTCGAGGGAGGATTCCACTGAACCAGAACTTGTCTCCCATTGTGTGTACAGTCTTTGTTGAAGGCATGCTGTAATTGCTAGGCTACTATTTGGGCTATAAAAGATCCCTCATCCTATCAAGACTAGAGAGTTTATTTTTAATGACATGGCACACTTTGAAAGAGCGCTTAGGAGGGATACAATTGTGTTATGCCAACTTTTTCAAGTGAACTTTAGGAGTAGGTTCCTAAAGATTTTGTAGCATGAATTATTGTAGAATAGGCCTTAGGAGTGTCTAATCCAATGGATAGCAATCTCTACTTATTAGGAAGGTAACTTGGAAAATTATCTTTAATAAATTGAAAACCCTTTATTTGATGGACCATTCATTGCCACTAACAAATTTAAAGCACCAATTGTCCAAATAAAATAACCTGTTTTATTTTTGTTATTTCAACCTTATTTTAACTGATCTCATCTACATATTTATATAGATCACATATAAATGTGTGAATAAGATAGAAATAGGTGATTTATTTCCTAATTATCATACCATATCTAGGTGAATTTTCTGTTTCTAATGGCGTGTTTGATTTCATGGCAAAGTTTGCTTCTTAATTTCAGAATATTCATCATGGTCGAAGAGGAGTCAACAAGAAGTTTAATTTCTCAAACACACCGAATCTCTAGATAATAAGAGTGTACCTATTTAATCCAAAGAGATTACTTTATTGTAAGAATTTTCAAGAGCTCCTTGTTACGTAAAAATTATAGTATATTTAATACCTTCACTCTATATTGTTTTAAATTATTTAGGTATCATATTTGAGTAAATTATTGCATTCTTTTATTAATTTTCAAGTTATTTAATTATATATTTTATTTCTAAAAAAGGTTAAAATTTACTAAATATTTAATCAACCCACTAACACCCTGTTTGGAACGATTGAGTGAATTCAATTCAACCGTTTGGAGCAGAAAAATAAAGATGAATTTAATTCACGTGTGTAATTGAAACTTACTGTTCTTTATAAATTCAATTCAGCTACAAAACAACGTGAATTGAATTACAAATGGCCTGTAACTCTTCTTTTTAAACGATGAAAATCACTCTTCCAATAATACCCATGCAATAACCCTATCTCTTCAACTGCACCCACTCTTCAATTGATGCAGCCCCTCCCTTCTCACTACTCTTCAACTCAGCCACTCTGTGTTGGATCCCGTTTTCGGAATCCAACTATCAATCCGAAAACAATTCATATCAAAATGATCATACCTTAACTGACATCGCTTCATTTTTTTTTCAACCTTTTATTTTTTACACATCATTCAAAGTAATTTCAATTTCTAATTTGAAATTCATCCCTTACTCAAACCTCAATTGATATGATCATTCATATTTGAAAACATTTTATCATTCACCACAAATCATATCTCTTTTTATTCCAAAATTTTCTTATTAACAATTTGCAATAATTTATATTCGAATTTCATCAATTCAAACGAAAAACTTCTTCCAGTGCATTTCATTCCAACTCAACTCATCTCATGCCATTGATACACAATTTACAAGTCATATCCATACCCAAATCCATACACAATTTATATTCCTACACATGCCTAAGTACCATCAATTCATACACAAAAAAACACTTCAATAATTCAGACTAACCAATTCAATCATCGGACCTTCTATCCGGAATCTCAACACAATCAAACACATTCATATCATCATAATACTTCAATACCTAACACATTCACATCTCAATTCTATACACAAATAGGAGAAATGAGTTTCAAGCATGGTGAATAATTTGTGTGGGTGCGCCTTTGAGCATATTATGAGCAAATTTTTGGGATGTTACAAGAATGTAGATGAAATGATGAGGGTTAATTGAAACAGCCCTATATGGGGATCTGTTCATGTCTTATGTTTTTGATATTTGGAACGAATGTTGGGCTTCGAAAACGGGGCCTAACAAAAATTATTTTTGAGGTCTTCATGGAAGTTATAGGACTAGAAATCTTCTTCAAAACAGTTTTTAAATCACCTTAATCTGATATTTATAGCAAAAGTTATGGAGGGTTGAAGTTGAGATGTCGATGAAGAAGAAGAAGTGGATTAAGTTTTGAGGCCAAAAAGCACTACGGCGACTTTGAGGGGTAGCAAAAAAGCACCGTAGTGTGGTGACATTGGAGTTTTGATAGCAAAAGTCGCTACGGTGCAATTGCTCCATGGAGACTTTGAAGTTTTGAGAGGTTGATGAACATCCGATAGTCTTTTGACCATAACATCTTCTATAGACCTCCAAATGACTTGATTCCTGAAGCATTAGATTTCTGAGACATTGTTTTACCTCTCGACAAAAAATTTGTAGCATTATGAATTTATCTGAAAAAGATTGATTGAATCTAAGTCAGGGGATCAGTGGGAAGATTATGAGTTTGATATTTTCACTGAACTGCTTCACTATTTTGGTGATATTTTGATCTGTAGGACTCCAATTGAGATTATTTTTGATTTGAAGTAAACTAGAGAAATATGCCTACAAATCATATGAAGAAGCTGAATCTTGATTCAGTCTCTAAGGTGTTCAATTTCTAGATGGAAGTTGTATATAGT
>JAOSBP010013396.1:0-10856 GCA_027563825.1 Erythroxylum mucronatum | reverse complement strand
GTTCGGAAACAGTGATGACTGGTCTGGGGTAAAAATTGGTGAAGTTACACGGAATTCACATGCTGCTCGAGAAATCTCTGATAAGATCAAAGATGGTTCCGAACAGAAAAAAGTTGAAAAATATGTGAAGTCACCAACTCAGGATGTGGATCTAGAGCATCTAGTGGCATGTTCTTCATCTAATACAAGATCAAATCGTGAGAAAGAAAGTGATACCAATATTGCAACACTAGCAGAAACACCCAAGGAAAGACCGGGTTTGCTTGCTCGGATTATGAACAGGTGTAAATTCTGGAGAAATAGTTCGGACTTTTCTATACCTAGTGGCCCACCCATCCAGCAGATAAAGACCTCTTCTGCAAAGCATGATATGTTTTATGAGGATTCTTTCTGGAGAGAGATGGAATCCTTTATTTACACTCAGAAAGGATCTCTTATCATCTCGCAGTCGATGACAAGGTTCATAATCCACTTGTCTTATCCTTTGCACACACCATTTATATGTCTTTTCCTTTTTTCCACATATTATCAAAGTGAAGCTTTTAGAGCAATCATGTTATTTATATATTGAAGTTTTCGGATTGTCGAACTAGAAATAGGTGTCATTTATCCCAATCAAACTTTAGCTTCCTAACATCTGTTTTATTGTGTTCTGGTTTTGTTTCCTTGTGTTTCTAACCAACAATTCTCAACTGTTAGTATTTGATTTGCTACATTCTCTAGTTCTTTTTCTCTGTGTTATTTTCTGTTTTCTTTTCCTCAATAAGTTATCCTTCCGGGTGCTTAAAAAGAGAATTTTAAATTTAGGATGATCTAATTTTATTACATCCTAGACAGGTTTTAATTGTCCACTTTCAGGCTTACCCCTTTTTCATCACTTGGCAACTTTTCATAGCTCTTTTAACTAATGCAGTATGAAACATGCTCAGGTTGAAATGCTTGCCAATCTTATGCTAAAATTGTTGTTATTTTTCAGGAAAGAGATGGCATTGACTATGCAAAAGGAAGGACCTTTGGTTCTCAAATCTCTCAGTGAAAGTGATGTCATGCGATTGGTGGATATACTAATAGCAGAGAAGAGGTGGGTGGAAGAATACCCCACCAAAGCTTCACCTTTCAAGCTTGCTCACTCTGATGAAAAGAATACTGCCTCAGATGATTCATGCAGATTAAATGGATTAAGCTCCATCTTTTCTAGCAAGCAGTCACAACGTAATAGAGCAGCTGAACAAAATGGAGACAAAAAAAACCAGAATATCACAAATGCTGGAGTTTCTTTGGGTTCGGCCAGAAAAGGGCATCAAGAAATATATCGCACTAAATTGTTAGAGGACTGTTACAAGCTTGTGAAGGAGGTTCTGAGGGATTATCCAGAAGGATATAATATTGGTCTTTTTAGAAAGTTGTTTGTTGATAGATATGGCTATAATATTGATATTGAGAAGTTGGGTTACTCAAAATTATCATCTCTTCTACAGACAATACCTGGGGTGTACATAGACTCGACTTATATGATGCCTTCTAATAAAGTCCCTAATATTTCCACATTGGATACTGCTGTTCCTGATTGTCAAGACAGTAATCCCAGTTATAATTTAAAACGTTTTGATAGAGAATCATCTGATGAAGCAAAGAAGGAAGATGAATCTGATTCTCCCTGGGAGGAACTGGGTCCTGTTGATAGCTCCAGTTCCAGCAGAAGAGGTCAGAATTCCCTGTTAAAAAGAAAAGCAACAGAAGAAAAACAGCAAGATGTTTTTCCTGGTTATGAGTCTTCCCTATCAGATGATGAATTGACGGAATCAGATGGAGAGTCTTCAACTATGGCTGGATCTACGAGGCAGGCAAACTGTGGAGTAAATGTTGATGATAGCTCATTGCTACAAATTCTTGATTCATGGCATGACAGCAAGAAAGGTGACAATGGAAAAGAGAAATCGGAAAATGTGGAAGGCCTGGTCGATTGTTCCACAAATCATTTACAGACATCCGATTCATCGGGACTAGGTGACACGGTCGGAACTCCTCTGGAAAACTTCAGCGGAAGCCGAAAGACCTATTCTTTTGTTTCAGACCCTGCTGAGGACAAGTTAATGGAGGGCATTTTAGGTTCTTTGAAGAAAGCCGAGGAGTCCAGGGTACATAACTGACGAACGTTGAAGAGCAGTAATGAGTTCATCCTACGGCAAAAATTGTTGTATTTTGGTTTCTATATTATTTGTAATTTTTATCGTAGAATACTTGGAGAAATTAGATTGGAATGATTAAGAAGTCGTAATATAAGGCATTCAAAGCAGCTAAAAAAGAGAATCACAAATGCAAGCAATCACATGACCAAAACGATAACCTTGAGACACGAAAATGAGGAGCAGCGTCGCATAAATAACACCATGAATATAAGAGGTATGCAAGGGTTTAAATTGTCACATCATCAATATATAAAGAAAGGAGCAAAAGGCACTGTATATGGAGGGTGTGTGAGTGGTGATAAAAATAGACAATAAAGAAAGCTACGAGGAGCTGTTGTTGGTAGAAAAAGCAGCGTGAGTGGGCTGCTTGGCTGGGAGAGGGGAATAAAAATCATGAAATAGGTAGTGTGTGGGGCTTTTAACGTGAAAGGCAGCTGGCATTGTTGGTGTGAGTGGTCTGGCTAAATAAGAAGAAAAATCAGAAGGGAATAACACTGGTGTGTGGATTTAGTTAGGTGCGTGAGTGTTGGCTGTGTGCTTGTGTTGTCCAGGTGTGTGAAGAAAAACGTGAAGGTGGTGCTGGGTGTTTAGAGAGGAATTAATTAGTCTCGTCTAATAGGAAAGGCAGCTGTTGCGTGGCTTTGGGAGGGGCTTTGTCGTGGGTCGCTTGGTGAGTGTGAGGTGTGGAAGACGTGTGTGCTCTAGGGTTTAAGGGCAGGGTTTTCACTTCCAGAGCCCTGGTTCTTCGGTGCCAAAGTTCTGTCTTCTTTAACGACATGGTCTCCAATGATTTTAACACCCTCTTCACGTCTCTTCCTGTGGAAAGGAGTTATTTTGCAGCTGGTGTTCCAGGGTCTTTTCATGGTCGATTATTTCCTAATTGTTTTCTTCAATTAGCTTATTCCTCTGTGGCACTTCACTGGCTCTCAATAATACCCGAAGAGCTCCTAGACCACAATTCCCCAGCATGGAACAAGGGAAGAATTCACTATTCAGGTGCTCCAGATTGCGTATTAAATGCATATGCCTGTCAATTTGCCCGCGACATGGAAACTTTTTTGGACTCTAGGGCTAAAGAGATTGTGGTAGGAGGGATGATGGCGATAGTAATGCCCGGTTTTCCACTTGGAATGCCTTTTTCTCGGTCTCCAGCTGGCCTGATGTATGACTGTATGGCAACGATCTTCATGGAAATGACCCAAGAGGTTAGTCAATGTTAAGCCATCATTTTCCTGGTAAGAAAGGCTTTTGGGTAATATGAATTACAATTTTGGGTAATAGGACCTTAGCTAGTTACTATCAATATAACCAAATGCAGTTTTAGCCATTTGCAGGTTGATTAAAATCGAGATCGGAGCCAACAGAAAACTGTGGACAAATCTTAACAAGATTAAATAAATTGGAAGTCTTGATCAAGAAATATTAATTCTATTACTTAAATTCATCGTATTCTTCTTTGTTCTTTCTACAATTTTGTAGGGACTAATTGGTGAAGACCAGATCCACAACTTCAACTTACCTATATATTCTGCCTCTCCAGAGGAGATAGAAAGGGCTGTGGAGAAAAATGGTTGCTTTAGCATTGAGATGAACGAGTTGAGGAACCCAACGTCGTCATTGGAAGGCCCGATCTCCGCTTTTATACCGGAATGGACGTTGCATGTGAGGGCGGCATTTGAAGGAATGTTCATTAAACACTTCAAAAGTGAAGCCGTCGACGACATGTTTGATCGGTTGATTGTTAAGCTCACTGAACTCTCTGACCAGCTGGACTCAAGTTACGTAGAAAAGCTTAACTTGTTGGTTGTTTTAAAGCGCAAATGATCGACCCTCCCGTCATCAGACACTGCCTTAGCTTGTTGGACCTCATTATCTTTTCTGTGCTTGACGCCGTTTGATATATTTATCTCCGTTCTCTGTTTAGGGTGCTACAATATACATCCATATACATCCACATTTGACAGCTTTAATGAATCCTAATGACTTATATAAAGTATATTGAAAGTTACGAAAAACTAAAATTTATTCAATTTCCAATTGAATCTCAATAATTGAATAATTTGAAAAAACTAAACTCTAATCATAAAATATAATATCATACTTGATTCGGTATTCTTGTTGTAATACTTTCGAAAAAATTTTAACATGTTGGCAATAAGTTGTTCACATGTCTAGGTAGTCAAAGATATTCAAATCTCAAGAGAAATTAACAGGGGCACTAGCTCCCTTATACTTATTCTTATTTATAAAAAAAAAACATTAGGGTTTTAATCTCTATTAAAATTAAATACATCGATTATAATTAAAATTCAACTTTAATTATAATTAATTTAATTTTAGTAAAATTAAATATCTTATATTTTATCCCTAAAGTTTCTCAAACATTATAATTAAGTCCAAACGCAATCAAATGTCATGTATTAACCTGGCTACGCATAGTTATGATATATAATTTAATCCTTTCGTCATTCAATTTTTCAATTGGACAGAATATGAATATAATGTTTACTCTTTTGAATGCAATCATATTCATTTCTACTAATTAATAATTAAATTAAAATTGATATTTAAAAATACCTTTTTGAATGTCAAGTCACTCTGACTTGAGTATTCCTTAAACCATTACTAATTAACAATAGCAGAACATTCTCTTCAATTATTTTAGAGTGATAAATTTTTTATTGACTTACTCAACTTTCTCCATATGATTCATACTACATTCAAGTACTATCCACTGAATTATCCTAAATAAAACAGTTCATAAGTAGCATCAAAACACAGTAATTCTTACATGAGATACCTTGGTAATCTCAAGCCTAAAGATTAATTATACAACGTTCATAATGAGGAAATTCATAGACACATAAGTAACATTTCATTCAGAATCTGATTGTGGTAATCTCGATGTATGTAATTTTTAATTAATTAACCTTAATAATCTGCAAGCGTATGGGTCATTCGCGTAGTACCTAAGGTGTTGATCCTATAAGGAGGGATAATCTAGTCCTAAAATTCAAGGCCAAAACAAGTTGTAGAAATTCAAATGTTACGAAACTAAAACCAGAATGCAATTCAATCAAGCAATCAATCCCAAAAATATTAACACATTAACAATTGTAACGCACACTCAAGAATCAACCTAAGAAACTAAAAGGGGGATTTACCTATCTTTAAAGCTAACCTAATCAATTATGAATTACTAGATTATTAGTTCTAGACGATCATAGGGTTGATTACTCTCTCTCGAGTTATATATAACCATTAACTCTCATTTATAAACTCTAATCAGATTATGGAAGTTGCAATTTCTCAATTAACAACCTATCCAAAACCCTAATTAGATATAAAGATTTCTAATAAACCATCGTAAACTATTGCAATATCTCTCTTTGCACAATTTACCGATTTGATTTAATTTCCATTCTATTAAATCGCATAATGTTAGCCCAATTTAATTATTTTCACTCAATTCACCCTTTTAGTTTATCACTGAGTTATGCAATTGCAGAAATTAAATCATAATAAATCCAGCAAAACATAAACAATCAAATTTTATTAAATCAAAAATAAAACCCAGAAGGTGAGTTTAGAACATCATCAACATCCATAAATCCCATCCTCAACTATCATTCCAATTCTATATAATAATAAAATTGAAATAACAGGAAATACGAAATTGAATGGATGATGGGAGGTAGCGACGTTAGGAAACTCTTAATTTGGGAAGTACATCGAGTCGGCTTCTTCTCCACTTCTCTCTTCCTTCTTCTCTTCCTCTATCTCTCGATAATTTGCCCTAGGGTTTCTCTCAAAAGTGGACAATGCAAAAGCCCTTCCTCTCCTTTGTCTTATTCTTTAAATACTTTTTGTGTTCTAAGCAGCCCTAAGGTTTTTTGGGGTCAAAAAAGGTCTAAAAGATCCCTCGAAACTTAATGTCTTTTATTGTCTGCCTGTTTGCCCGACGTAGGCCACAATTGTGGGCCACATCTGAGCCTTCTGTCACGATCGTGGCCTATGTCCTGGGCTTCTGTCACGATTGTGGTCTAACTCCAATGCTTCTGTCATGATCGGGGCCTATTGTGCCATGATCGTGTATTGGGCCCCGTTCTCAAAGCCCAACCAAAAGTGTTAGACCACGTTCCCGGAGCCCAACTATCTGAAACGGATTCGAAAAGCGTTAGCGGGTGGCCTATAGGGTTATCTTAACGATCCCTCAAAAGCTTGGAATCAATCTTTTCAAAATTAAAACCAAAAGTGACCAAATTTCTAGGAGAGGTAGCTAAACGTGTTAGAAATCTAATGCCTCAAGAATCACTCAATTTGGAGGTCGGATGAAGGATTTATGGTCAAAAGAATCCAATAGGTTTACATCCTTACTCCAGCTGAACATGTCTTGGCGCGAATGCCGTAACTTTTTCCGCAAATGTCTAATTGCTTTCTTTTTGAATCATTGGAAAGAAGACATCGAGATCTACAACTTGTATTAGAGACCTCAAAGCGAGATTCGGCCTCTAAACCTGTCAAAATCGCAAAACACTAAAGCTGACTCGAGGATATCCGTTAAACGGACTTGCATGTCAGTTTAACGGACATACACTGGCCAAACAGCCCAAATTCGTCCAAGAAGATCTGTTAAACGGACTTGTATGTCCGTTTAACGGACATGGGCTGGGCAAAGGGTCCAAATCCACCCGAGAAGGTCTGTTTAACAGACACACAGGGCAAAGTGTCCCAAACCTTCTTCCAAGCCTTAGTAATGCTTCCATCTTCTATCCTAACACCATATCAACTCATAATCTCCCCAAATTCAACCCTTCAAGTGTGAAACAACTTCATAACCATTCAAAATACCAATCTCTATTCGTCAGACTCCCAAATCTCAATCCAAAATTTATAAAACATACACACTCTCATCATCCATTATAGCTAGCAAGTTCAACCCTCCTATACAACATCAGCAATTGTAAAGGTCATAACTCTCAACTCCAAAATCCAAATTTCAAAAACTATATAACATCGGAAAGCTAAAAGAGTAATCTACAAAGTTCAAGAAGACCATTTTGTCTAATATGGCCTAAATCAATCTAGTTTTCTTGTCAAAGCCAACACACAATTATACTCTTATAAAACCTGAAGTATACATTAAACACTACAAAATCAATAAAAACATACACAAGGGAACTTTACCATCTTCCATTCATCTCCAAATCAAAACGTAGTTCATACAAAGCTTTAATTCATAACTTTAATTACATATTGATATTATACATCAAACTTGACATAAGTTTCAAAAGTACATTGGATGCTCAATGTTCAATATGCTTATAAAGCTACAAAAGTCTACAAAAGTTCTCTCTCAGAATTTTTCAAATGCCTTGCAAGGATTTCACTGATCTTCTCGGTCTGCACCTGAGGAGTGGGAAAAATTGGGTTGAGCCTCACAGCTCAGTGGCTAAAGTATTTATAGCCATCGGCTATGAGCCACACAATCAAATATATCTATATACATAAACACTCATATAGGCATACACTTCATAGTGAGAATTCAACATTAGAATTTAATAATTGTCACAATTCATAACACCATCATATATTGAATGTACTTCTATTTAAAGCATAGCTAAACACATCATAATGCATATGCACAATCAAATGGCTCGAGGGTTCCGTGAAACAAAATGACGAAATCGAAGTTTGCACCGTGAATGAAACGAGTCAATTTTTGGATCTCGTGGGCCACAAGCGGGCAGCTGGGAGAAGGCTTTTGTCAACATCGACGTGACTACGAAACGGTTCCTCTCTCGCCCAAACACAATCAATTTCATAATTCAATTCAAATCTTCATATACAAAATGCCATGATTCAATTTAATGGCACAACAATCAAATCAAAATGTCAAGCATCCATCAATGCATAACATGGCATAAACACAATTCAATCATTTATCACAATGGTATCCATCATAGTGAAATATCAACATATCAACAATTCAAGCAAGTCATTTAGCACATAATACACTTACAAAACATTTTGCTCAATTTACACAACAACCATAAATAATCTACCCACCTTGTACTCTTGGGAATCCAAATTCAATGGCCTTCTTCCTCTTGCCCTTGAATAGACTCTTGATTTCCTAAACACAACCAACAATTCTCATCAATTTCAATTCAATTGGAAAATCCCCAATTTTCTATAATCACCATAAACCCTAACCCATTTCCAATCTAACCTACCCATGATTCAAATAGGTTAGAAAACTCTATCCTTAACTTAGAAACCTAAAAACCCTAAGAATTTCACCATCTTCTTCTTCCTCACAATACCCCTTTCTCTCTCTAGGATTTCTCATTCTCAATACAGCAACCCATACCTTCAACAAACAAGATGGAAAAGAGGAAGAACTTACCTTAGAAGCCTTGATATCTCCTCCTTTCCACGATTTTCCCCTTTTCCCTAGCCTTTTTCGATTTTCTTCTTCTTCTTCTCTTCTCCCTCACGATTCTCTCTCTCTTCTCTTGGCCATTCACGACATCCTCTCTTCTTCTTTTAATTTTTCCCCTTTTGTTTCCCCTTTTCTTCCCATTTTGCCCTCACTTAACCTTGGTCTTCCAAAAATACCCTCATTTTGTCTTACATGCCCTACATTTCCATTTAATTCACTTACATTACATTAATCCCCCTTTACCTAACACTTCATTTAAATCTCAATTTCTACTTCTTCCCATCAAATTCTAATTAAGGACCAATACTAACATAAAAAAAATAACCACAAAACAAGTATAAATAACTATTTAATCAATTCATGCAAATTCAGAAAAAAAATCAAGGTCCAACAACACATTTAGGCATTCCTTCGCCTTGTATTGTTATTATTTCTTTAGAAATTTTTATGTTATTCTTTGCTTAAAATTTTGGGTATTAATGTATGAATGATTAATTTTCTCTTTTATAATAGATTATTTATGTATGGACCCATTGCCAAAATCTATATTACAATACGTAATCATTGTAGCTCTGATTCATTTATGGTAACTAATGGCAGTGAATCATTAAGGATAACATAACATAGGTTAAATGACCCGAACTTGTGTGATTGTTGCCTAGATTAATCTATTTTCCTAGTTCATAACGCGACTGTCTTACTAAATCTAGAGAGATTATTCTAGGTTGGTTGATAGCTAGGTTTAATCAAAGAGCCTATTTTGATTAGATATAACCTAAGGGAAATTTGGTGTTAACAAAGCTTATTATTAATCTACAATTAATAGTTTCTAATAGAGGTATAAGAACAACATGAAAATTAAGTGTGCACATTTGTGTGTAAGCCAAGATTAAGCTAAGAACCAAATTCTAAACTTATTCATCAATCTTATCATTTTTCCACTGTTTTATTTATTTTAATTTCAGTATTTTATTTTTTTACTTTATTTTGTTTATCAATTTCAACCAAACCCCCTTCCATATCTTAAGCACCATTTCATTTATTACAAAAGCTATACATACACTCTCTGTAGATACGATCGCTACTCACCACTACTATAAAATTTATTGTACAGAGTTAGGTTTTATTTTCTGGCGTGTTCGATACACATCAAGAATTTTAGCGCTGTTGTCGAGGAATGCAGTAATTTAGTTTTTTTATATTTTATTTGGTGTTTCATTGATATTTGTTTGTACTTAGTTTTTATAGTTATTTCCTGATCTTTTCATATTCATTAATGTTTGTGTCTAGTAATGATGAGATCTCATCAACAAATTCCATAGAATTTGATCCCAAGATCAAATGGACACTGCAAAGGAAGTATGTCAATATTGTTGGGGAAATTTTTCCCATAACTGATATTCCCAATCGTATAACTCAGGTTGAAGAGATCACCTGAACCTTAGTTATAGAGGGGATATCTAGCAAAATTACTTCCTAGATAGGTTACATGGTGGACAATACTTCTCACATAGACTATAAGCCTCTTATTCCAACTTAGATATATCTCTGGAAGATATAATTAAGTCTCTTCCCACTAATACTTTGCATTTCTAGCAAGATGAAAAGCAATTTCTATAAGAGACTAGATCTCAATTCCAAGAGACAAGGTCTAGCATCCAAAATTTGGAGAGCCAAATGGTTCAGATAGCGGTGGCTATCAAATGTTTATAATTATAAAGTGGAGGAGATTTGTCATGCTAACCTGAGGTAAATCCAATGAATATTATCCCTCTGACCTTAACCAGTGGTAAGAAGCTTGAGAATGCTAAGAGAACAATTCAAAGAATTGCTAGTGAAGAAGAAATTGAGAAGTAGCTTGAATGAGAAAAGGATATATCATTTAGCTCAAAGTTAAATGCTAAATCCTGAATTGCTGTTAAGACTAACCCTCCACCTTTTTCTAGTAGGTTGGAGAAATTGAACATGGAGGAAAAGGGTAAAGAGATATTGGAGACTTTTCAAAAGTATAGGGATCTAGTAGAGATTAAGAATTTGAAAATAGGGAAGACACTGAATGTGAGTGGTCATCAACTCAAGCTTTATCTTGAAGAATCTCAAGTGGAAAATGCAGAAGTGGAGTGTTAGCCCCGAAATTTTTTTTTTTGATTAATTAAGCATGATTAGATTAAATTAAGTAAATTGAGTTAGCACTAATTAAGTTGACATTGATTAGATAAGAT
>JAOSBP010013319.1:0-10859 GCA_027563825.1 Erythroxylum mucronatum | reverse complement strand
GGTTCGGGAAGGTCCCGGTGACAAAAAAGTTTTGTTTTCCGCACCTGGTACATGTGATGTACCTCCCGGGATTTTCCAACACTAACAACTTAAACTTTCTCATTATCAATATCCAAAAAAAAGTCTCACAATGATTTAGAAACTTTCCTAAAAAACACATGTTTACTTATTTGTGAGCATTAAATGATCTTTATGTATATAATGACACAACAAAAGAATGTTGTGCCTAAATAATTTACGGGCTGTTTGGTTTAAAGGAATAGCTATTCTATTTCATAGCTATTCCTAACATATTACTAATCCTATATTTGGTTAGAGACCAAACCCATAATAGTTATGCATAAGAAAAATCTATTCTTAAATTATGAGGAATACACAAAACTCACCTCTACCTATTTTTAACTTTTCCAAGAATAGCTATTCCAATAGAAGACAACTTTATCCTTTTCACTATTAATAATAATAATAAGATAATTAATTTCGTATGATAAAATTAATAATATTAAGAATAGTAATAGCTAGAAAATTTTTAACAATTATTAATAATGATAACAATAATTAATAATTAATAATAACAATTACAACAATAATAATAATAATAAGTACAAAATAATTAATAATAATAATAATAAATTATTAATAAGTACAAAATTTAAAACAATTAATAATAATAATAAGATAATTAATTTCGTATAATAAAATTTAATAATAAAAAATAATAATAAGTAGAAAATTTATAACAATAATTAATGATAAAAATAACAATAATTAATAATAATAATAACAATATTAATAATAATAAGTACAAAATAAGGGGTTTAGAAATAATTATTAAAGTATTGATTTGGAGAACAATAAAAATTGAGGGAATTAAGTGTTTCAAACACTTCTTTTTCTTACTTATTAAGAGCATCTCTTTTTGGATATATATATCAACATAAATTCATAAAGATTCCCTTTTATGCATGGAAACTTATTTAAATTTGTATGAAACTCTAATTGTAGAGTGTAAGTTAAGTTTTAAGGTTAGAAGGAATACCTGAAAGAAACTTTGAAATTGTCATGTTATCTGATGGCGTTAGATGACTTTCATTCCGTTGCCATTAAATTCAACGCGCTCCCCTAGGACATTTCAGATATGTAATTATTACTGCATACGACTTCATTTGAGGCGTGGGTCGTAATCCCCTCATTTTTCTTCGAGAAAATTATGGGCTTCGATGACTTCCCCCCCAGGTGTGGGGCCCGTACTTGCAGACGTCATAGATCCACTTTGCCCTTCACCTCCGAGGACAATGGACAAAGACGTAGCCGTAAACGGAGGCCTAGAGTTGCGAATTACATGCTCCTCAAACGAGACCAAAGTGCACAATCCAAAAGAGTTTTGGGCTCAGACGTTGGAGATGGCATCCCTCGGCCCATAAAGTTTATATGTATCTAACCAAATTAAACGACGCATATATAATATTCAGATCATCATTTCACGTGTTATGAATCTCTTTATTGGAGAAACCTATCAACCCCGGTTCACGCATGAGGAGATCATTCGGTTCCAAATGTTGTAATTGAATTGATTGATGTACAAGAAATGCATCTCTCAATGGGGTTGTTTTTAATGGGAAGGAAAAGTTTGACAATGACCATAAGTATATATAATTCTGAAGGAGACGGTATTAAAAGGTTGATGTTTAACATTAACTTTATACACAATGTCAGAAAAAAAAAGGAGTAAGCGGTTTTACTCTTAACATTAATTTTACTTACACAAGAGACAGAGGGAAGGCAAGTTAATTTCATTAAGTCTGTAAATTTAATGTGGATTAATTAATTAAACTAAAACACAAATAAATTTATAATGGACGACATTGCTGAAGTTACAACTAGATATGCTTGCATGTTTTTGGAATAAATTTGAGTTGTACGTACGTAAATCGATGTTGGCAATAGGGAAAACGTTTTTGAAAGTTGCGATCCATCGGTTATATGCAATAAGTACTTTTTTTTTAAATTTTTCATCATTTTAACAAATCAACCACGTACGGGCATCCTTTGATCCTTGGAAGGTCGTCGTTTTCCAATGCATTTATTTTGAGAGGAAATGAATTTTGGTGTATAAGTGGTTATCCTGAAGTTGAAAAATGGTCTGAAACTAATTAAGGTCCTCACCCTACTCGATCGTGTGGGGATTGGATCATTAAGATCACGCTAGATCTTTTCGTGTCCCAGACCGCACCATCTCTCCACAATATGCTTAGCTTAATACGCAAGATCTTAATAGGTCGAGTGGTGTTGAGATCACTAAATTCAGAGTGGTCATGGGTTTGGAGTCCTATGACTAGCTGGAGAAACCGAAAAGGTTGAAATTCTAAAGGATTAGAATGGTTTTTCTTGAAAAACTTGCTACACGTTGTGATGATAAGTCTGGTTGCAGAAAAAGAAAA
This sequence comes from Erythroxylum mucronatum, assembly GCA_027563825.1. Classification (NCBI taxonomy): domain Eukaryota; kingdom Viridiplantae; phylum Streptophyta; class Magnoliopsida; order Malpighiales; family Erythroxylaceae; genus Erythroxylum; species Erythroxylum mucronatum. The sequence goes on along the minus strand of JAOSBP010013319.1, from coordinate 8,418 downwards.
ACACAAAAACGACACCATGGTTGCCTTAACTAATGGAAGAAATATTAAAGAGCATTAAATCAGTGATAGAGATACTCCGTATCATTAGTATATTCATATGAACAAATAATAAACAAATATGATCACCAAAGCGGTGATCCTATATTCTTCAAAATACAAGTGAAAAATGTCCTAAACTAGATTTCTGTGCTGTGCTGTGCTGTCAGTCAGATCACATATTTGAGAGCTAAAAGAAACAATCAACAGTAGGAGCTGCTCTTCCTAGCTTAAACAGCTCCAGATCATTCTCATAGGGAGTCAAATTCAAATCCAGACACAAAACCCTGCGACTATTGGATTTCTTAACAACAGGGACCAGTGCACTATGAGGGCTCAAGGGAGCTTGCAGGGTCTGATCGTTCATGGCTGTTCGGTGCCTCCTCATGTGACCCCCCAAAGCTTGACCTATTGAGAACTCAAGCCCACAAATGGAGCACTCGTGAGTCTTAGGTTTTGCAGGCGACTGAGTATCGAAGCTGGCGTCTCCACCCATTAACCTAGGCTTCTTGTGGCTGGCACGGTGGCCGCCGAGAGCTTGAAACGACTGGAATTGCCTGTTGCATGTCTTGCACTCGAAAACACGACTGGATGAATTGCTTATGGCTCCATAAGAAGGGAAAGATGAGTCCCCCCTTTGAGACAACAACATGAGGCAGTTAGCCATGGAAATGCTATCAAGCTCTGCCTCAGGGAAGCTTCTCTTCATTTTAGCGCAAGAAAATGGAAACAAAAAGGTGAGAGAATGCGGTGTCTGAACGGGATATGTGACTTATAAATAATAAGATTCTGAATGGGATTCGTTTGAAGGAAGATTAAAAATGGTATTGGAACTGCTAGCTAAGGTGATGAAGATTTGGCATTGAATTCTTTTTTCTTTTTTTGCAGTAGATGGGAAATTGGAAGGCAGAGTCAAAATGCTAGGTTGGCAAGGATAATAAAGAACCAACTTGGATTGATGTTTTGATTGTGCCTGATATTGCTTGATTTCTGATCATCATATAGTCAACTTGTCGTTGTAAAGATAAAGCAAAGAATTGGAATTCAAGGAAAGGTCTAAACATAAATTCAATCTTTTGATGAATTTGTACTAAATGGCTCGTGGCCACATAAATTAAAAATTTCATCTTCAAAAATAGAGGATTGAATATCTAACCTAATTAAGTGTGGAAGATAACGTCATATTACTCTATTCACTTGGAGGTCGCATCTCTGATACGCACACACATCATCAATTCAATAAGCTTGTGAACACTCAGTTCATTTGGTTCTACTTCTGCTTTTCTGTTGTTTTTTGTTTCTGTTTTTTGCTTTTTGTTTTTGTTTTTTTCGTAGAGAAATGAAAATCTGTTTGGTTGAGATTTAAAATATAAAAACTGAAAACAAACATCTATTTGGTTGAAATTTGTAATAAAAAACTACAAACAAAAACATGTTTAGTTTTATAATTATGTTCTTATTTTTTGTAATTATACTCTTAAGTGTAATAATTATAATATAATACATTATATTTTTAAACCAATTAATTATCATTATAGCTAAAATTAAAATATATGCAAATCAAATATTATTTAAAAAATTCACATTAATTGTATATAACAAAATTACATAAATTAACAATTATATTAAGTCATTCTAATCAATAAAATATGTACATCATACTATAGTTCTTGAAAACATAATCGTATTATCATTTACAAAAAGAAACATAAATCAATTAGAAATAATATAATCACTCTAAATTTGTCTAACAATTTCATCTCGCTTCCAAGACATACCTCGAAGTTGTACTGAAGTGATATTATACTCCATTTGAGAACTTGCGTTTTCATTTTCACTTTTCTTAATTTGTTCTTCGTTTTTAGCATAATTTTCTAATAATTCATCGTTATGTCCATACATTCTAATATAGTTATGTATAACACAACAAGCAATAATGATGTTCATTTTCACTTTCCTTAATTTGTTCTTCGTTTGTAGCATAATTTTCTAATAATTCATCGCTGTGTCCATACATTCTAATATAGTTATGTATAACACAACAAGCAATAATGATGTATTTTTGTTTCTTCTTATCATAACTCAACATGTTTTTAAGTATAGGGAATCTTACTTTTAGAATGCCAAAACATCTTTCAATAACATTTCTTAATGAAGAATACCTATAGTTGAACAATTCATGTAGACCTTGAGGTCTTCCTTTGCCTCTATAATCTCGCAAATAATATCCTTCACCTCGATACGGTGAAAGAAATCTAGGCATATTAGTGTAGCTCGAATCAACCAAATATTACTTGTCTAACATATAAAGAACATAATATTAACAAAAAATATTAAAAATGAATCATAATTACTATGTTTATTTAAAATAATATATTACCTTGTGGACATATAGGAAATTGATTTGCTGGATTTGGCACTGTTTCTAAAAGAACTCGAGAGTTATTTGCAGTACTTTCTCATCCAACCATTACATACGTAAAACGCATGTCAAATGAGCAACACATAATATTTTGGGTTGGATTAATTCTTTTGCCCTTGTATGGTATTTGTTTATTGGTTGGAACATGTGTTTCAATATGTGTACCATCTATTGCTCCTACACAATCCTAAAAATTTAAATATATATTAAAATAATTATTAATCATAAGAATATAATTAAAATAGTAATTAAATATATGAATGTATATGAAAACATGGAAATAATTTTGAATTATGTTGAATCTTAGGAGGTGTATTAGTAAAGATGGTGGAGTAATGAATCTTTTTACAAGACGATTAACTACATATAAGACTTTACGAAAGTGCTTCAAAATTGTCCAAGTAAAACGTTAAAAGCGTTCTGCATTGACTTTAGTTGTCTCACTATGTCCTATAGTCATTAAGAAAATTACTACTTGTTCCTCTACGATCAAATGACTTGTTGCCTTTAAGCCTCCTAAACTCTTCAACTCATCACATAAGCTTAAGAATATTATCTTTCTCATTCTTAAGTTTTCATAAATCCTTATAGGATTCCCATTCAAAAGTTCCATTATCTAATAATGACCTGGTAGAGTAGAAGTTCTACATGGTTGCTTTTGTAAATGAAAATATTTGTTCTCTCCCCTAGCTAAAGAAACAATGATTACCTTCTTACGTTTATCATCAGACTCTGATTCGAAATCTAATAACATTAAATAATTAATAAAACATTCAATCAAAAAATTTAACCGAATTTGGACAAAATATTCATACATTAAGTCAAATATTCATACAAATCACAAACTTAAAATATTCAAACTATGGAATAATGTTTAAAATAAAAGTGTCAAATTAATAACAATTTGATATGTATTAACATAAAAATATAACTAAAGCTTCCTTGTATTTGTCATCTTTATAAAAATATCCCTATAAAATGGAGAATTATGTAAAGCCTTTATAGCTTTGGCATATTACACACCGTCAGCACCTAATTTATCTAAGGACATCATACATTCCATTGTTACACTTTTGAGATCTATTCTCTGTAGTGGATGATGTTTCACTCAATTTTTTCACAAGTAAATCGTTCTTCCTATTTGATTGTTCACCAAGTACAACCAAGACCACTTCTACAATGTTAGAATGTGCCTTCTTTTCCTTCTTATTCTTAGGAGATTTCTTTCTCTTAGATATAGAACTTATATCTTGATCTTCTTTTTGGTTGTACGAGTAATCTTCATCAACATCATTTTCATGTTGCTCTTTTATACTATTCGATGGAGATTTAGTTGATAGATGTGCATGCACACCAGTTGCAGTAATGTCTCCAAAAATATGACACAAGTCTGAAAATTCCTTACATCCTTTTTTTTTTAATCTGTGAGCCATTTTATGCATCTATAATGATGAAAAGAATATGAGAATAAATATTATATAATATGATATATTAATAAAAAAAGGACATATTTTACCTTAAATAGATCTTTCCAACATTCATTTGTAGCATTAACTTCACCGGTAAGGAAGTTGTAACCGATTCTTGTTTCTTTCAATAAGTTCTAGAAATTCTTCAATCTAGCCCTTAATTCATTATACTTATTCGTCAATTGAATATCATTATACTCTTTATTGAATTCTGTTTGAAGCCCTACTTTAATATTCTTCCAACCAGACCTGGAAAAGGTAGTAGTCATTTGATTTCCCTTCTTCACTTCATCAACCATCAAGGAGATTAAATACATCTCTATGGTATCTTTCCATATCCCATCTTTTTCATTTATTTCCACACAATCATTGAATCGTTCATTTTGTTCAAACCTTCCATCAGTAAATGTAACCGCATATAAGTGCGATGAATCATAACAATTTCTACAAAGTATTAAATGGTAAACATGGTTAAATATAAACATGAGACAACCATATTAAATGTTAAATTCATAAGGTGCATGGAAATGATTGAACAAAAATAAAGGTGTAAATTTGATTCTATAATATAAAAATAAAGATGTAAATTTAAGAAAATTCATAATATATGTATGATGGTCAAGCCAATAGCCCCACTTCGGCTCTCTTCACTGCCACAAGCTTCTCTCTACCACCACTCTTTGTTCTCCCCTCACTATTCATTAATTTGACTAATTACTATGTTAGACCACCTTACTATTTACTCTTCTTTACTCTCCGCAAGCTCTCTTCTTTTCCTCTTTCACGCAACTCTTTGTTCTTACCTCACTATTCACTGATTTGACAAATTATTATGTTGGACCACTCTTCTTTCCTCTCCGCTAGCTCTCTTCTTTTCCTCTTTCACACAATCTTCTTATCTCAGAAACTACTTCTCTTTATGTCAATAAATTAAACGGCTTCAAGGAAATCCTCCAAAACTTTCGCCATTTAAGCAATAATTCAAAACTATAGCTTCAAGAATTAATATCCTGTTCTAAATAATGGTGATCTTAAATGAAACGAGCATTGTATTGCAAAAATAGAGCCTTCAAGGAGTACCTTTTCCAATTAGAAACGTGAATACAAACATGAATAATGATACCACCAAAATATTAGGTGCTTTAAGATAGTTACCAATGCTCCAAACCTAAGAACACAACTAATTGTTCACTGGAGCTAATTCTTACTAATGAACTAGATATTCCTGAAATTGTAACCTTTTTACTTTATCTTCAGACAAGGTAAACAAATGATCACATCTTCACTTAAGGCATACAAGATACTTTCATACTACAACTTTCCATTCACTTTTTCCACTTCAGGATTTGTCAAAGCACAAGGAGGGATATCGTTATATTCCTCAGCTAGGTGATTAAGTAGCTTATCTGAGATAGGTATTATGTCTTTATGTTATACCTGAGCACTGTCTAGTGATAAACACAAGAAAGGCCTCTCTCATAAAACAAAACAACGTTGATGAATTTAATGAAACAATTTTAATTATGCTACAGCAAAATGTGCATGTTACTGTACCATAACATGCACTCTCTTGCATGATTTCGAAGAAGAGAAGGTGATGGACCTGTTATGTTTCAACGCAAATAACAGCAGTCAAGCAACAAGTTACAACACACACATAAACAGATGAAAACAAACATGGAAATCACATACAATAGAAAATGCAGGAGAGGGCAGAAGATGACAGAAGACGCAGAAATCACAACCGGTAGAAAATGCAGAAGAAGGCATAAGATGACAAAAGACGCAATGATGGAGAAATAGCATAAGAGGCTGAAGACAGAGTCGACGCAAGCAAATCGTTTTCGTTAAATATAAAAAACCTATTTTCAAAATACTTCAAAACATCTTTTTTACGTTTTCAAAAAATCATTTTCGTTTTTATTTTTAACAACAAAAAAGGAAAACATCTTTAACAAAACAAGTTTTGTGAGACTGTTTCATTTTTTTACAAAAACAACAACGAAAAACAAAAAAAAGGAACCAAACACCCCCCTAAGTTTTGAGCTATTTGGAACAGAGAAGGTGCTTTAAACAATGGACACTACAACATCAAAGTACATAGTATTTGCATAAAATGTTGCCTAGGAATATAGTCAAAACCATGCAAATGGATTACTAAGATCCTCAAATGATGACTCCTTTATACTTTTCCCACTCCACCATATTTTTATGAGGTCGCCAGAATTGGAATTTAAGCATGTAGTGTACCTACCAATGAGATCCTACAAAATAGGATGTATCTGACAATGCAATACTGATATCAAGAAGTCATGCCTGAAAGATTCCACTTTAAGTTTCTAGATAAAATGTCGTCCCTCACTGGCATTGGTAGTTGGTACCTTGGTTTTGTCAAAGCAACCACACCTGAATACAGAAAACACAAGATCAACACAATTTATGAACTCCTATGGTATGATTCAACAACTTCCATCAGAATTGCCAACACGAACAAGTGAGCATTTCCCAGAGGAAAATTGTTCATGTTGGCAATTCTGACGGAAGTTGTTGAATGCTACGATAGGAGTTGCTCCAAAGCATTCATCTTTAATTGGCTCCCTTATCCCCTACAAACTAAAAATAATGTTATTTAGGATAGCTAAAAGTTTTAAATTGCGAGCACTTCATGAATTTTACATTTACGAATAACGTAAAAACTAAATTGCACATTACAGATATCACAATCGTAGATGCACAACTCCTAAATTTATTGTATAATAAAATTAATTACTATCTTATGTAATTTATTGTTTTTGAAAGCTATTATGCAATTAAATGTTAATAGCGTTAAATATAGAACAATAGTATTTAATAAAGTATATAAAACATAGGATTTCCATTCAAATTAAAATTGAAGAATTAATTAATTTTGCCCATTTGATGTAAAAAAGATAAGAGTGAAAATAAAAATTTCACACCAAATTATGATAATGATTTTAAATTACAACATAGTTGTAATCTTACAAAGTAAGTTCAATTAAGGTATTTTAGGTAACTAAAGTCTCACTCATTTTGATCAATGGTCATGTTAAAGGTTTTCTTGTAAATAATATAATAAAGGAACACTAATATAATAATTTAACATGTACTAAGTTAAAACTTTAACGACTCATTATTATCCAAAAAGAGGGCAATTGTTAGATTGTTCAAACTCTCTGGATACATTTTATTCAAACTCTGGATAATAGAGGGCTATTTATTTTCATCTCTCTTAGGAGTCCAAATTCTTAAAAAGTAAGCAGATAAAGAAGAATATCGGTCAAAGCTTTTGGGTGGGAAAAGAAAATACCACTGAACTAGTGAGACACACTACAAGAAAAGGACCCTTTTTGCGTCATTTTTTAAACGTCGCAGAAGCCATTTTAGCGTCGCAGAAAACCTTCTACGACGTCTATTAAAATGTCACAAAAGATGTCGTAGAAGGTGGGGTAGGCAATAGGGATCTGCAACATCTATTGGAAAACATTGTGGAAGGCACCGATATTCTGCAACGTTTGTTAAGACGTCATGAAAGGTCTCGATATTTTGCGACGTTGGGAAGAAGCGTCACGGATTGTTTAGTTTTAACGACGTTTGAAGGACGTCGCAAAAAATCCACATTTCACGACGTGATAATTATTAAATGTTATTTAACCAAAAATAAATTTATTTAAAATAATTTTGATTTTTTTTAATAATGATTTAACATAAATTATAATTTCTTTATTTTTTTCATTTATCTGAATATGGTAATAATTTAGTAATTAATCAATTTTAATTTTTAAATTTTAAATTGTCAATTTGCCAAAAAAATTTAATTTAATAAATTTGAATTATAATTACTTTTTAAATTTAAATTTGTTTTAAATTTCTGAAAATAATTTTTTATAATTATTTGCTAATTTAATATTTAACAAAATTATAAAATATTATTTACTTAATAACAATTAAATATTATTTATGAAATAAATTTATTTAATAATTCATCAATTTTTGAATATATCATTAACTTTAATAATTATTCATGTATAACAAGAATTGAATACATGCAAACAATATATTATTTAATTGCAATTCCCAAACATGTCATAATACGATAATTAAAATAAAGAAAACGTTATAAACGTTTAATATATCAATATAAGTACATGTTTTGTCTAAACGAACATTATGTGTAGAACATAAAAGTTCCAAGACCTTTTTTTGTTGTTCGACTTGGCAAGTTAATCGATCTTGCATTTCTTTAAATTGTTTAGTCAACTCATCGACTTGAGACTGTAACCCCTTATTAGCCCTCTTTGACTCTTCTAATTCATCTCAAAGTCTCTTTCTGACCGAAGTATTTCCTTGTGGTCAAGAGCCAATTCCCATGCCAACAACATAATCTGATCTAGTGCCCAAGACTTTGTCGCAAACTTCATCCACTGTCATCGGATGACCTTGTTCTATTGAATGTGTCATTTCATGACACAT
>JAOSBP010013308.1:0-10859 GCA_027563825.1 Erythroxylum mucronatum | reverse complement strand
CTTGTTTCTTTACAAAGATTGACCTTATGAGTGGCTATCATCAAATTAGGATGAAAGTAGGAGATGAATGGAAAACAACCTTTAAAACTAAACATGGTTTATATGAATGGTTGGTCAAGCCTTTTGGTTTGACAAGTGCACCTAGCACTTTCATAAGATTGATGAACCATGTTTTGCGTGAATTTATTGGCAAGTTTGTGGTTATATATTTTAATGATATTCTGATTTACAGCAAAAGCCTTGATGAACATGTTTTACATCTTAAATCTGTACTAGAGGCACTTAGGTGTAAAAAGCTTTATGCTAAACTTAAAAAGTGTTCTTTTTGTATGGATAAAGTTGTATTTCTTGGCTTTTTTATTTCTTTCCATGGTGTTTATGTTGATGAGGAGAAGGTTAAGGCTATCAAAGATTGGCCTACTCCTAAGTTTGTTGGTGATGTACGTAGTTTTCATGATTTGGCTAGCTTTTATAGGCAATTTGTGAAAGATTTTAACACCATTGCTGCGCCATTAACTGAAATCATTAAAAAAATGTTGGTTTTAAATGGAGTGAGGCACAAGAACTTGCGTTTAATGCTTTGAAAGATACCACTTATGATAAGGAACTATATGCCTTGGTGAAAGCATTGGAAACTTGGCAACACTATTTATGGCCAAAGGAGTTTGTAGTTCATTCTGACCATGAATCACTCAAGCATTTGAAGGGCCAAGGTAAGTTGAACAAAAGACATGCGAAATGGCTAGAGTTCATTGAAACTTTTCTATATGTGATCAAGTACAAGCAAGGATGCACTATCAAGAAGGTACACTCTAATCAATACTTTGAGTTTTAAAATGCTTGGATTTCAGTTTATTAGAGATTTGTATCCTTCGGATTCTGATTTTGGGAATGTTTATGGTGCGTGTGAGCATGCTGCATTTCAAAAGTTCTATAGGTATGATGGGTACTTGTTTAGGAAGAATAAGCTTTGTGTGCCTATTTGTTATATGCGTGAAATACTTGTGTGTGAATCACATTGTGGAGGATTGATGGGTCACTTTGGGGTGCAAAAGACATATGACATACTTTGTGAACATTTTTATTGGCCTAACATGAGAAAAGATGTTGAAAAAATCTATTCTAGGTGTGATGCATGTAGACAAGCGAAATCAAAGACTCATCCATATGGTTTGTATACTCCTTTGCCTGTGCCTAAGCATCCTTGGACTAACATATCCATGGACTTTGTATTGGGGCTGCCTAGGACAAAAAAAGGTGGGGATAACATATTTGTGGTTGTTGATAGGTTTAGTAAAATGGCACACTTTATTGCATGTCATAAAACTAATGATGCCACTTATATTGCTGATTTGTTCTTTAGAGAAGTTGTGCGTTTGCATGGTATTCCAAAAACTATTGTTTCAGACCGTGATGTAAAGTTCTTGAGTCACTTTTGGCGTGTTCTTTGGAGAAAGTTAGGAACTAAGCTTTTGTTTTCTACTACTTGTCATCCTCAAACAGATGGTCAAACTGAAGTGGTCAATAGAACTTTAGGATCTCTTTTGCGTGCTGTTATAGGGAAAAATCTTAAAACTTGGGAACAATGTTTGCCATTAGTTGAATTTGCATATAATAGGAGCATTCATTCTACTACTGGTTATTCACTATTTGAAATAGTTTATGGATTTAACCTTTTGATGTCTTTGGATTTGTGTCCTTTGCCATTACATGAGTTATCTAGCAAGCATGGACAACACAAGACCGAATTAGTGAAGAACATTCATGAGAAAACAAGGCAGCAAAAAGAGAAGCGGAATGAAGCAAATGCACACATGGCTAATCAAGGGCGCAAGTTGTTGAAGTTTGAGCCTGGAGATTGAGTTTGGATGCATTTTAGGAAGGAGATGTTTCCTAAGCAAAGGAAATCCAAGTTGGATCCTAGAGGCGATGGGTCATTCCAAGTACTTGAGAGAATTAAGGATAATGCCTATAAGATTGATTTGTCAGGTGAGTATCAAGTGTCTGCTACTTTTAATGTTGTTGATCTCTCTCCCTTTAATAATGTAGGGTTTGATTCGAGGACGAATCCTTTTGAGGAGAGAGGGAATGATACAACCAGTTTTCGCAATGGAGCTCCACGCCTTACACGTCAACCTAACAAGCTACATATGCCAAGCGGTCCAATTACAGCGCAACAAGCTTCAATGCTTAAACAAGCAATGCAAGCTTTTATTCAAGCCCAAATCACAAGGTAAGTGCATGAGGAGGCTGAAACATCCATGGAGGAACATCAAGGCGCGCCCAAGCTTGTGACTTTGTTAGAAGAGGCGTTAGAAGAAGCTAGTACTTAGCCATTTTGAAAAACAAGCTCAAATCTTGTTTGGGTGCATTTTTGGCTTATTATTTATTATCTCTTATATTAGGCCCAAGAACTTGTTTATGGGCTGTTCTTTTAATTAGTAACATGTGTTTTGTTTGTTTGGGCTATTTTGAGACTTATTTGTTTTAACTTGTTTAACCCATTTTTAAAAGAACTTGGATCAGATTATATTCAATGGGCTAGATATTCCTGGAATTGTTAAGATTACCTTAGTTTTTATTAAATGAGCTTGCAAACCCATTCCTATTAGGGTTAAGACTTAGTCAAGAGTATCTATACCTTATTATATCCTTGTAACTTAGATTTGGATGATTAATAAAATTTCGTAATTGAAATCTTCAAGTGAGAAATAAATATCTTCATAGTTACTTCAAGAAATTGATTTGCATCAATAAATAAGTACTTGCAATATAAATTAATTTATGATTTCTTTAAGACGAGATCTCAAATTTATGATTTAAGTTTTGATCTAGCGTGTTCTTATAATAGAAAGATTAAGATTTTAATTCAATAAAATTAGAAATTTCAAAAACCTTATTTTCTTAAAATTTCCGTATCAACCTTCTTTCTTTAATGATGAAGAAGAAGAAAAAGCCAAAAGAGAGAGAAAAGGCTTTGTCAGTATGTAAAGATAGAACATTCGAGAGTCTCGATGTTTTATTAACGACGGGAACAAATTAGGAACATTTGATAAATTAAGGTTGTTTGATTTAGGACCTGTCATTAGAGAACGACGATACCATTTGTGCTTAAGTGAAATTAGAGCCGTTGGATGAATTGGGCGATTGGACAATGTGTGGTCGTCATCTCATTCGCCCTTGGTATACATTACTGAATGAATTGGCAAACTTGTTACACTTGGCGTTCAAACAAGCAAGCTCCAGTTAGATTGTGCTCCCGACAAACAACCCCTAAAACCAAAGATAACTTGCCGAAATATGCTCCACCTCAAGATTTCTTTAATTTCTCATAGTTATCAATTTGCATTCAGTAATGTAAACATGTCCTCAAACGATTAAATGCAAATTGATAACTATGAGAAGAATGAACAGCAACATAGGTAACAAATTTATTATGGCTGCACATATTCACTATTGAAGCACTGGATGAAGGACCTAAAGTTAATTAAACCTCTTTCCACCTGGAAGAAAATCAGGAGGCAATCCAACTGGGGATTTGGTTGGAGGAAATACTTCACCTAATTACCGGTAGGCAGCACCACAGGTAGAGGAGAAGACACACTAGAACTTGGCAGTATCTTGGATAGTTCAGAGCACTTAGTTCTTCGGAATCCAATTGTCTTATTCTCTCTATCATATGTCACAAGTGTATCAAGGAAAATAAATCCTGTGCAAATAATATATAGTAAGATAAAACAGTTTTGTACTTCATGATAAAGTATAAGAGAACAAAATTTAGAGAGATGAAGAATTAGGAAATTTGGGCCTGGCCTGGTGGATGGCAATGACCATAACAAAAGCACGCGTCTGCTATAAATAGCATATACGATAGACAAAAAATCAGAAAGAATCGTGATAAATGCAGGAACATACCTCCTAAAAAAGTTGTTGCATCATTTCCATTTGAAAAGATTCCCAAGCAATATGCACCACTTACCCTTGTATGCTACAGAAAATGGAACAAGATGAGAAGGGAAGAAAAAAGAGGAAGTGAACTCGAAGAGATGGATATGCAAACAGAGAAGGGAGATCCAAAAGGAAAATACAAACAGTCAATTGAAATAGTTGCAGATGACGAGAAGGATAGGCCCCAGATAATGAATCATGAATGGGCAATTACCTGAAATAGATAGTTCTTAGGAGATAGGGTAAATTTCTGACCATCACCAAAAACCAAGTCTAGACTGGGGAAAATTTTTGATAGTTCAGAGACTTCCCTACAACACATTTCATGTGACAAAGGACAAATAGGTCCATCAGATTTGAAGAGACAAAGAACTGAAGCAAAGAGGGGGTAAATGGTTGAAGAAAAGTACTTTTTGTATTCTTATCAAGAGTAATACCTTTCAGCACGAATAAAACAAACATCATTGTAACGAGGATCAGGGCCAGGGATCCGTTTGAGGGAAGGGGTTTTCTTTATAATCTGCATTTTGACAGAAAATTCATTGCAAATCAGTTATGCAAGTACAGTTTCATTTACAGCCCGAAAGGGAACGGTATGCTTAAAAGAGTTTAAGTAACACAAGAGCATGCATAATGCCACTTTTGGCCTGAGCAAATAGGGCCCGGTGATCACCACATGTTGCTTACCTAGTTACCTTTATAGGAACATCTAGGCTACAAGCTATGCCAACAAACATTAAAAAAATCCTGGAGATCAATTTCATCACTTAAGAAGAATAAAAACACAACTCTCTTAGATAACCTATCTAGACTAAATAAACAATTGCAAAGGGTAAGTAAGATGGTGCGGTAAGATATGAGGAATCTGCATGGTTCACAACTGTAGAGAATCCCATAATAATAGGTAGAATCCCATAATAATAGATAGTCCCTTAATTAAGGGATTATCCTTATAGAGTATCCTTAGCTGTAATATCTAGCTATATTAGGGATATTTCCAAATAAGGAGTCCTCCTAATTAGGAAGACTTCCATAACTATGTACCCTAGCACTATATAAGCATAGCAGTATCTGTACATCTTTTTATCAACTGAATAAAAAACCAGCAGCTTTTACAACAACCATCAGCACAGATTTTATACACCTAATCATGCTGGGTTTTCAAGAAAACTATGCCACTCATAGTCCAAGATTAGAAATGCAAATATTCAAAAAAAAATTATCTTGAACAAGCCCTTTTCATATATATAGTCAAGATTGCTTTCCATAATGCTTTACTGAGAAACAGAGGAACTCAAGAAGAAGGAAAAAGAGGAAGCAGCAAATGCATGGTATAAAAATATGAATCGCATCTGCAGAAGGGCTTTAAAAATTTGCTTTTCAAAGTAACTAAAGAAGTTACTGAAGGTATCTTACAGCATCCTTCAAGGCATGAAAAGCTTCCTCTGGAATGTAAGTAAAGGTACTCCCACTATCTATAACAGTTCCATGCCCTCCATCAAAGATCTTTGGGTTCAATTTCAAAGGCTTTCCAGCAACACGTATTCCCTTGAGCTCAATATTGTAATAAGGACTGAGAGCCAAAAACTATGTCATATGTGCAAAATGTACTAAATGTAGAAGCTAAAAAAACAACTAATTTCCAATTTGAGAATGATTTATACCTACGTAACGGGTCAGAATGGGAGAAAACCATGTCTCGGGGAGGAGAAACACTTCCAAGAATCATTACACCACCACTCCAACCAAAGCACAACGAAAACGAGTTACTAATTGCACCTTGGTCCACAAATTGATCCACAAAACCGAGCGGATCAGCACGCAACCCCATTATCCCGTCAGCACGTTGCCTATAAAGATCACCAGTTTCCTGGTCCGCACATCCAAATACAATCCGTTGGGGTTCGAATTCACTTCCACTACCAAAAGAAATAACATCGTCTACAAGAATACCACTGCTCGAACTCTGTTCAAGATAATGGCTTTCATAACGGCACAGCTTCCGAGGATTACAACTAGTATTTCTAAAGGTGCTGGACGATTTTGGTTGAAACATGGGATCCTAAATACAGCGAATTCACTCTCAGACAACTGATAAAGCATTTATATACAAAATTCAGTTCAAGAAGCGAAAAAAACCTGGTGTTTGCCACATTGCTTACAGCCCGAGCATGGAAAATGCGTGACAGCACTACCCGTGTCCACTAAAAGAAAGGATTTCTGAGGTGGTGTTCCAATATATACTTCTGCCTCAAAGTAGCTGCACAAATAAATCGAAAAAAAATAAATTTCCGAAGGAAAAGCAATAGACAGCGACAAAAAGTTATACCCCCCAACATTATCATCATCAAGCGCTATCTGAGTCTTGGGACGGTTGGAGTTAGGAAGATCATGGCGGCGATAGTAGACCGTTCTCCTGTGAAGCGAGGCATTAGGAGTGGAGAAGCGGATAGGGATGCTTATCGTAACCGGATAGCGAGCAGCAAGAACGAAGACACTAGGGGAAATTAGAATAATTGAAAGGAGAAAAGAGAGAGGGAAACAGCAACTCATGACTGAGACGAAGGCAGTGAAGTGGTGAACACGGTCTTATTACGTATTTCTTTTATTGTTTCCCCTAAAATTTTGAGAGGTTTTATTTTTATAGGCAAATACACTATTTTAGATAAGGATAATGTCACGTCCTATTGTCAAATAAGATCACATCATACCTTAAGGTAAGCTTCTAGATAGTCTCTTCTCTACTGGAGCTCACTTCTTCTATCTTTAATTTTTTTTCCAACTCTTCTTCGTTATTGTGATTCTGACTATCATTGTCACTTCTTCTACTTCATGAAACATATTTTATTATTTATTATATTAATAATCAACAATCGGCAAAGGAGAGTTGAATCAGCAATCTCCGACCGGTCAAAATAAACGGCACTTCTGAAAAGAGAGTTTGATTAGCTCTTTCACCAACATTATGTACCAAAAGGTCGGACTCAATTTTAAGTCCTCACTTCAAGTTCATGGACAACAGATTTTTTTTTTTTTTTTTGGTAAATAAAGATCTAACGACTAGTTAAAGCGAATAACAAGGTTAATGTGTCGAGTGCGACTAACACCCATGCGATCATCATTAAGCGGTAGGGCTATAACATTCGGGGCTGTTGAAAAACCACCATACCCAAGGACACCTTAGGTCTGATCCGAGTCATAGCATCAGCTGTAGCGCTTCCCTCTCTAAAAACGTGATGAGTCTTGACTTGCCAACTGCGTGACATCAGCTCCTGAATGCTGCAGATGAGTGCATTATCCGTACTCTCCTAATTAGGGTTATTGATCCATTGAATCACCGACATATTATCGCTCTCAACCTCGACCTTGTTGATGCCGAAATTCAAAGCGAGTTGTAAGCCATCGAGCAGCTCCCACAGTTCCGCATTAGTAACCGAACAGATTCCAAGATTATGAGCAAAACCAGCCAGCCACGCACCATCGGTACTGCGTAAGACACCACCCGCAGCGGCAGCCCCAGTCAACGGATCGACTGCGCCATCCACATTTAACTTGGTCCATCCTAACGCCGGAGGTTGCCAGCAGACCTGCAACGGAAAAGTGACAGCCCTACGCCCCGGTTTCATACTCGAAGCTTTCACTTGCTTAGCCCACCCTTGTCCCTGAATTACGATAGCCTCCGGACCTGTACTAACACCTTCAAAAATGAAAGAATTGCGAGCTTTCCAAATTTTCCAACAAAGAATACCGAAACAAGTAGACCAATCCCAATCCACAGAGTCAATTCTAAACGCGTTACTAAGGTTATCAACCATCCAATCACTCAGAGAACTAGTAAAGAACCTGGTAACCATAGAGGGAGGAAGAACTTTAAGCCACACCGTACGAGCCCAATGGCAGTCCCGAACGGCATGTATAAGACTTTCTCTGCTGGAGCCACAAAGGCTGCAAGTGTCAATCTCAGTAAACCCCCTACGTTGCCGTTCGCCATTGGTAAGCAATCTCTCCTTGAGCACTAACCAAATGAAGTGACGGATCCGTTGGGGTCCTTTAAACTTCCATGCCCAGTTCCATTTGTCATCAATCGGGTTGTTCGAGGCCTGCGATAAGGCACCAAAAGTATCAGCGATGTTGAAATTACCCTTCTTCGACCAACGCCACATGTATCCATCAGCATGATGATGAGAAGGCGGTTTCATTGCAACGATGTGCATGGCCACTGTATCGTCCACGTAGCGACGAAATTGAGACCAATCCCACCTGCCATACTCATCAACCATAGTACAAAGACGTACATCATTATCGATAATAGTCGGGTTAGTACAAAAATTAATTAAAGGACCAAGCTGTGGGATCCAACAATCATGCCAAAACCGAATATTCTGGCCATTCCCAACTTTCCAGCATACGCTCTCTTTAAGGTCGTCCCAAACCTTGGTAAGGGAAGTCCAAACAAAAGAGCAATTAGGCCGATTAATGGTATCCGGAATGCCATCACCAACCCTATACTTACTTCAGAGAACCTGCACCCAAAAAGCATTAGGATTAGTAAGGATCTGAAAACCAAGTTTCAACATAAAATATTTATTTTGACGGTACAATTTGCGCAACCCCAATCCGCCGTTGATAAAGGGTTGACAAATATCATCCCATTTAACAAGGGCCGATTTCCTCGAACTCTCCATGGAACCCCAGATAAAGCGTCGAACATGTTTCTCGATCTCATTCCAAACTCCCATGGGGATCATAGCAGTCTGTATGAAGTAATTCGGAATCGCCATCAGAACTGATTTGGCAAGAGTAACACGGCCAGCCGAAGAGAGAAGCTTAGCATTCCATCCGTTCAAACGATCCTTCACCTTATCGATCAAAAACTGGTAGGTACTCTTAGTGACCCGTCGATGGAAAAGCGGAACACCAAGGTACTTCCCTAAATCCTCAACTCTTTCGAACCCCAAACAAAGTTGGATATCGGTTGCAGTGGACTCCGGAGTGTTCGCGGAGAAAAAGAGCTGAGTCTTGCGAGCATTAATCTTGTGGCCAGAGAAGAAGCTGAACTTATCCAAGATATCTTTCATCACCCTTGCTTGATTCACATCCGCCTTGCAGAATAAGACAAGATCATCTGCAAAAAAGAGATGAGAGATAGAAGGGCCACCCTGCGCAAGTCTGATAGGCTTCCAACAATTATTCGCAACAGCATTCTTGATCAAATGTCCCAACCTTTCCATTCCAATAACAAAAAGGTAAGGAGAAAGCGAACACCCTTGCCTGAGTCCACGAGTAGGCTTGAACTCATCCGTCACCCCCCCCGTTTCATAATATTTGCATAGAAGAAGTCGAGACACAGGTCATAATGATTCGGATAAGATTCGAAGGAAGCCCGACATCGATAAGAGTATCCTGCAAGAAATCCCATCTGACTCGATCGTAAGCCTTCTCAAGATCAACCTTGATGGCCATCCACCCCGATCGACCCTGGAAGCCTTTCATAGAATGAATAACCTCTTGGGCCACGATGATTCTAATCAACAAACACCTCATACATGTTGAAAATTAAACCTAGAAAATAGAATTAATGTCACATTGTCATCTATTAATTTTGACGCTCCAGTTGTGAAAATGTAATTTAAAAACATAAAAACTAGCTAAAAATGTTTGTTCTTTTATTGACATAAAATGTTGGAGGCAGATTTATCTTGAAACCTGGAGTCGTGCCACTCAATCCAAGCCTTAAATTAGTAAATGCAATCTTAAGTACAAGTTGGAAATGGCAAATACCATTGTGAGTATCATAAACTTATCCATTTCAATTCCTGTTTTTTTTCTTTATTATCTTATCTTTCTTCCGTTCTGTGCTGGATTTCTCCATTGGTGACTTTTTCAACTTTATTATTAATTTTCTTGCAACCCAAACATAAAATTTTATTATGAACGAAAATTAGTTGGAGATTCGTGTTCGTAACAAACCTTAATCTCGATCTCGATTTCATCGTCCATCTCAGCATTCCCAAAAATAAACATAGACCTGACTGTTACTATCCCTTTTGTCCGTCAACACGAAAATCGAGACGGGAAAAACAGAAAAAGAAAAAGGAAAAGGAAAATCTAGGATTTCAATCTCTCTACTCTATGTGCTTCCCTCCAAAAAGCCCAATTTCTTTGCTTTTTTATTTTTAGATGTATTATTTTGTTACGGGAAATGTGGGGAAATTATTTAAGGAGTCTCCGTCTCTGTCTTGTTTCCCCCTCAAATTTCTCTGTTTCTCACCAAAAGTTGAGTTTCCAGGGAACATTTGATCTCCAAATTTCCCTCTATCGAACTCTTTCCTCACTCGTGAAGGTTAGGTAAGTTCTTCTTTCTATGTTTGTTCAAAAGAATTTTGCTTTTTTAATGTGGTCAAAGGTTTTTTGAATTTTTTTTTTTTTTTTGCTTTTCCTGTTGAAATTTGTCAATTAAGCTTGATTTTGGAGGTGATTGGATGATCTTTATCATATGCTGTGGGAGAATGTTAAATGAGACTGTTGGTTGTGGTATTTTAAATTCAAAGTTTCACGTTTTGTTCTTGTTTAATTGATTTGTTTCTTTGTTTTTCTTTGTAGGTGTTTGGTCTGTACGATCTTGGAGGAAAGGTAGCTGGTGCATTGGAATCAAGGGAGGGAATTGAGAAATCTATTAAAAGAGGGGGAGAGAGAGGGAGGGAACCTTAGAGCTTCATCCAGAAAAATCATCTTTTCTTTTCTTTTTTTGTCTTTTATATGAATAATTCGGATTGTTGGTTTTATACTGGGTAATGCCTGAGATTGTTGTCATTTGATATTCAATTGCCTAACTGATTTATGGAATTAGAAGCACCTTCATCTTTGATTTTACCTAAAAGGGATTCTTTGAAATGCTGTAATTGCGGGTG
>JAOSBP010013269.1:0-27954 GCA_027563825.1 Erythroxylum mucronatum | reverse complement strand
CCGACGGCGCGTCCGGCACCGTCGCGCGCGTCGTCACCGCCGCTCCCGGAGCCCGCGTAACCCCCCTCCGCCCCTCGGACTACGAATCCTGGCGCGACCTCGTCCGCGCGTCCTCCGACCACTTCGACGACCCCCCCATCCCGGAGGAGCAATCCCTCAAATCCTTCGCGCGTTTGCTCGATCCGAGTTCGGACCTGGACGGTTTCGTTTTGCGCCGAACCCCCGACCGCGACGGCGGCAACGACGATGACGAGGACGAGAGTGGAACGCTGCTGGGGTTGATCCACTTCACCACCCGGTCTAATAGTCATACTGAGAGGAAGGCGATGTTTATTACTGGTGAGTTTTCCGCTTCTTCTCTCGACGACGATGTCGTGTTGGGTGGACTCGACGTTTTTGTTCTGTTTTTGACGGTGAGCCTGTCGTGATAGATTTGTGGGTCGACCCCAGCGTTCGCAACAGGGGTTTCGCGAAGGAATTGGGCAAGGCCGTGCTCGAGGAGAGTAAGAGGAGGGGTTGCAGCCAGCTGGATTGGGCGATGCATCATGGTAATCCTATCAAGAGTTTCTACGATCGCGTGGGGAAATGCGCGAGGGTGTTGTACAGGATTACGTTGGCGGAGGGAGAAATGGGTTCGCTGATTGAGACCTGATGCAATGTCCGTTGATTTAATCTCGGAGGTGCCTTGAGCGACTAAGAGTGAGCTCGGGATTATCAAGATTCGGATTCGGGTTGCGTGTTCTCGTTGGACCTTTTTTTGTTGATGCACATACAGTTCGAAGTGTACGGACAACACATCGATGCAACAATGAAACTTGATTCGTAACCTTTTCAACAGCTTTCCCCTGTATTTCAAATAGTGCTAATTCCAATAATGTGACAATGATAAAGGCTGTTGTTGAGGATCATCGTAAGTTGGACGTTCCTGGTTGAGAACACAATTGTTCGACATACCCGTGTGGCGAGATATGAGACAACGATTCAATCACTGATAAGTCATAGTCATGTAGCCTTCAACAGGCTTGATTTGCTTTGGCAACATGGTATGTATACATCTTGTTCATATCACACTTGTCTTCTTCATCTACTCTTCATCAGACTAGGCGACTTTACTAACGTGTTTTCAACGATACAAAATCGCACAGATTTTGCTCTTGTTCTAAAACTTGATAACATCATCTGAAATGGTCAGGTCGTATCGGTCGGTGGAAAGTCACTTGTCTATTGCCGTAACAAGAACGTTCATTAGATCAATCCGTCTTGCCTCGACGGCAAGCGTGCTGGATAGGCTGCTAGCTCAAACCAGGTCAGTATGGGTCGATGTTTGGATTGCATTTCATCTTTAATGCATTCAATTGAGAGGAGCAGTGTGCTAAAGTCAATTTCCTGATCTCAACCGACTGTTCCAAATTGTTCTCGACTTTTGGGATCGCGGGTTCTGCAAATGCATGCAGGGCTTTCGAAAACAAGCAGCACTATTGCGTGGCCGCTTCTCGCTAACCATTGGCTATGGTTGGTCGATTTGCGTGCCGCCTCGCGATTACAGCTACCCCACTGATGGCTGATAAAGACGTCCAGACCCTCGGTCTAAGTTTGCGAGATTTGCAACCCCTCCGACAACTATGGTGACGGCTACAACTACCCTGACCGTGAGTGCAGAGGACGCCGATCGTGATTTGGACCATATCTGGCCGGTATTTCTGAGACAATGCGAGGAGATCTGTGGTCAAACACTGTCGCAGGGCGGTTTACATGGCGTGGCCTTCAGAGCAAGCATCAATGAAGTACAAAAGGATCTGGATGGTAGCAGGTCGAGGAAGAAAGCTTGGATGTTAAACATTACCAGCAGAGTGGGCGCATGCCTCGAGCAATTTGGTGCGATTGTAGCCCAAGGAGCCAGCGTTGTTTTTGGACCCAGCCAGCAATGTTGGAATGCGATCAGCTTCGTTATCAAGGCGGCGAAGTCTTATCGCGAGATTCTCGAGGGTTTCATTGTGCTCTTGGATCTCTGCGCGAATTTTCTCGATCGAATGCTGTACTACTTGAAGCAGGCTTCATCGGGCATCAAGCTGGAACAACATATGCGAAGGCCGGCTTATGAATTTCTGGGTCACTTCCTGCTCGTCCTAGCCCATTCCCACAAGATTGCACACAGCAAGAAGGAGAAATTCAATCAGGCTTTACGCGTAATATTCTTCAACGACGATGCCGGCGTTCAGGATGAGATTGAAGAGCTAAAGAAGCTGATCAATCAATTCAATGACCGAGCTTGGGACCAAATATACATGGACGTGAAGGGAATCACAAAGTACATGCTGTACTCTGCGGAGCAGCGTGAGACTTATGAGAAAGAGTGCCGTGAGTCATTCGATCGATTGGAAGAAATTGTATCAGCGACATATGAGACCACTTGGGAGCTCAAGAAAGGCTTTGACAACCAGCAGTCGGAGAAGGATTCGAGGCAGAATCTGAAAACAATCAGGGACACCTTTCAACTTGGGCAGGACGAAGAGTGGACAAAGGCCTATAGAATGTATCGGACTCGACGTCATGGCACCGCGGAATGGTTAAAATGCGACGACGATTACCGAACTTGGAAAAATACAAAGCGCTCCAGCTTGACCCTCTTGACTCTGACCGGCAAGCAGGGTTGCGGGAAATCTTTCATCTGCTCCAATGCCATCGACGATCTATCGACGCCTGCCCTACAGGATGTCAGACGAAAGGTATCTGTGGCCTTTTATTTCTTCGATCATTCGGACAAGAGGAATTGTACTCTAGAGCGGTGCATCTTCTCCATCATCTTTCAGCTAGCTCAGTCCGACAATGGGTATGCCAAGGAGGTTGCTGAGGCGTGCAACCGAGAGCGATTACCAAGTCATCCGGACGAGGTATGGAAGCGTCTGGTTTTGGACCTTCGGCAAAACCGTGCAAGGACAGATTATATTGTCCTCGATGAGTATCGAGAAACTGACAGGAGTGGCAGCGGAAGTCGACCGTTAGCAAATATCATAAATCTGTCGCTCCCACAACATTCGGAGTACTCGGTTCGATGGCTGGTGACCTCGGCAAATGCTGAATTCGCTTCGACTTGCAATGGGCGAGCACAGATAAGACTTGGGTCGAGGCGATGGCGCGTCGATGAGATGGAAGAATACTCGCAACCCGCCGAGAACGAGCCGGTTGTGAACGAGTCGGACCTCATGGCTTTGGTTGACCATGAGATCGCAAGAATGTGTACCAAGGCCGACCTGGGTGCTCTTCTGGACAGCTACGAGGTCAAGACCAAGCTGGTCCGATTCGCCGACGGAGATTACCAGTCATTACAAGGCAGACTGAACGAAATCGATGCGACTAGCACATACAACGAGGTCAGGTACATAATCAGTAGAGCATCCGAAACCTCGGCGGCATCTATAAGAAGAGTCATCAATTCGTTAAACGCCGAGTTGAATCAACGTGAGATCGACCAGCTAAACGAGCTTCTCACCTGGATCATTTTCGGTAGGGGTCCAAAGTCGGTTGGTTTGCTCCGCAGCGTATTGCACTGGACGATGAACGAAGACTATCAGCTGCGCAAACAAATCACCTCCAGATTTCTATCGCTACTGCAGATCATCGAGACCGGAGGTGATATCTACGTCGATCTGATGTATCAACGTGATCAAGTAGAAAAAGCGCTTCGCAGAACCTCGTCGTATCACGCGGAGGACACTGACCGATCAGGCCATTCAATGGTGCCTTTGCAGCAATGCGAAATCGACATAATCGAGCACTTTGTCAAGAGGAACTGCACGGATGATCTCTACGCTAGGTTCGGTTTCGGTACTTTCTTCAAGGAAAAATGCTCCGGATCGAACAAAGCTCTACGACTGGAAGACAAGAGCGCATGTCACGCCCATATCATGTGCGTTTGCTTGAGTGCTTTGACCGAGGGGCAGGGTGAGGCCAGATTCAAGCCTCTTCGACACTACGCTACTCAATGGCTTGGTGAGCATATGAAAGGTTTGGTCGACGTCAAGGAAGTCAAAGACGATGTCCTGCGAGAGATAGGATCCAGACTCACTATACTTCTGTGGGATCCAGTTTCGATCAGGATTTGGTGGGACGAGGACCATCTGGATGTGATGATGACAGACTGGGCTCAGGATTGGAAATCTTACCGTGGAGCTTTGGTCGACTTGCTGAGACAAGAATCGATCGCCATTGGATTTGGAAGCGATTCCGAGCCTCATATATGGATCCGAGCCATTCTTGAGATGACAAATCCGAGCGAGCATATTCTGGGTCAGGTCGTAAGGCACCTCATGTCCAGGGCGTTTGATTTTCCACGCCCAGGTGACCTCAACTCTGCTTGTGTCTTCGCCATCATGTCAAAGGTAGGCATGCAGATCGTTGTTTAGTCGGCTCCGAACATCGCTGACAGAAGATATAGGAATACGGAATCGAGAACATTTTCGCACTCACCACCTCGGATCTCGATATTTTTGTCTACTGGGCCAACCGATTTGCCGGTCATGAGACGGTCGACGTCTATTTCAACGGTCAGAAAGGCGTGGCGTACTGGGTTTCGGGTTTCGCGGATGAAGCCCTGCCATATCTGCAGCAGGCTCACAACGACTACCCCGAGAATCTGAACTTCTCGTTAGCCCTCGTGAACTTATACTTTGGGCGCAATGATTTCAGGAAATCTTTGGAATGTTTGCAGTCGATGCTAACCGCCCACGACGTGCTTCCAGAGAAGAATCCGCGTTTCGAGTCCTGGTACCGGCAGGAAGGACTTATAATTGGAGGCAAGTGCTACAAGGAGCTTGAGGATCTTGATGCGGCTGCTACTTATTTTGAGGCAAGTATCGAGCGCAATCCCGTCGGAGAGTTTACCAGCGAAGTACATGGAGAAACCGCTATGGAGTTGCTAAAGGTATTGGATGCAGGGCAACACCATGAGAGAATGATAAATCGGATCATAGACTATAGCGGCGACACGAATTCAGGCCTCCGGTATTGGATCTTGCAACTGGCACATGAGAACGGCTCGGAGTCGTGGATCTCGAAAGCTGCTAAGAAAACTGCCAGACAGACAGAGATTTGCAATGCATACAGGAAGCTGACCGAGGATTCCAACTACGCGAGGATGTTCCGAGCACAACATAACGACGATGAAACCAGATTCGTCAACTGGTTACATTTTTCACGGGCACTCTTGACCTATGATCTCGCCAGGTCAGACGATGAGAGGTTTGACGCCATACGGCAATGGGAAAGACTGATCGAGATATCGGTAGATTCACCGGCGGTGTATTGGCATGGGAAGCTTTCCGTGAGCATGATGAGCTCTGCGTTACTCGATATGAGCACCCGGACGCCGACAGATACGGCAAAGTATCTTGAATTGACGAGCAAGCTCGAGACGCTGGCAGATAGCGGGAAAACCGTCGTCAGAGATTCTCACAGATCTGCGGATGATCCTCGATTGTCGTTGGCCAGGCTTCGCATGAGACAGGGTCGAGTTCTAGACGCATACAACATTTCGCAAACTAGATTGCGCTGGATCTTCGACGGGTGGACAGATGCGTTGGATGATGACGAAATCTGCGATAGATTTTGCCAACTGGCGCCGACGCTCATGGTCTTGAATCACGACTCGTACGCCCAAGTAGCTTTCCGAGCCATGAAACCGAGGAAGGAAGTCGTAAACGGTGCAGACCAAGCCGAGCACGACGACGCTTCTGCACATGATACAGAAGCCGAATCTACGACGGGAACGAAGATGGCAACAGAAACTGGTACGGAGCCGGGGACTGAAACAGCAACGGAGACGACAATGGGAATCGAAGATATCAACCCCCAAAATCCAGCAACCCAGACAGTCAGCGAGGAGTCCTTATCCGCCACTGTTCCCATCGCCGCACCCGAAGAACCCCAGCAACAAGAAGCAGCGGAAGAAGAACCAGAATACTACCCGTCCTACTCCTGCGACGGCCAATGCGGCATCAACCCGATGCCCTCCTTCTTCGCCTGCCGCACCTGCCTCGACACCCAATTCTGTCCAACCTGCCACGCCCAGATGCAGGACGAACTCAACCCTCTACCCACCCTCATGTGCCGAGCAGACCACGAATTCCTCGCCGTAACCGGGATCGACGTCGAAGCCTGGGAGAGCCTCTCTCCGGGTGAGATTCTGGTCGAGGGAAAACCGATGCTGCAGAAGAAATGGTTGGAGGAAATGAGGCAGAGGTGGGGACTGGAGCAGGGGAGTATCGATGAGCAAAAGGCTGAGAGGTGGAGGAGTGTGAGGGCTGCGAAGGTGGTTGCGCTTGCGGTTAGGAGGTATGTACGTAGAAAGAGGAGGGAGAGGGGAGGGGATGAGGAGGGAAAATAAGAGGATTGAAAATAGCTTTTGAGGGAAAGTGTGATTTACGCTATGCGATTTGTTCGGCTTAGCTTGATTATGTATGTTGAACAGTTACGCTCGTGATGAACAGGCTCGAATGCTAGTATGAAGAATGATTAGATGCCTCATCATAACCTTGGTAATCCCAACCTACTCTACGCTCTCGCAATGTCAAATGCAACCCTAACACAACCCTGATGAGCATCAAGAAGTCTGCCCGACACCGACGCGATTATAGCAGACATTTACGTCAAGACATTAGACCCCAACTCCCACGAAGAGTTCAATGAGTTCCTCGTCTTAAAACTTCACCGCACATCATCGCCCAAAACCCCGGGTGAAGTCCTCCGTTGTCCCACCCACGTGACATCGGGACCACCCGATAGAACTAGCGTCAAGCACCCGGCTACCCGCCCGCGTGCCGTACGTTTGCTCAGAAACGGCAAAGCTGCCGCTCAAACTGTCCAATTGGAGCCTATCCAGCCACCGATTCCATGCGGCTTTCACTTTCCACGAGCACGGTTCACGGTTCCTCTCTCACACGGCATGGAGCATGCGCTACGTGGCGACTGAATTATGATTTCCCATCAAATCTCGAGCCAGTCAAAATGCCAGAAGAAGCGACCGTTGACACTTGACAACCACATTGACATTGGTGAAATCTGGATGGCTGGGTTGGTCGGACGGTTGAACCAACGATTTTCAGAGGGACCGCCGGTGATGATGATGGTGAGTGCGGGTTTCCCGTCAAAAACCGCTTATAAGTTCGTGCGATGTCGTGCTCGAAAGAAGCCTCGAAGATGATGTGGACGGTTTGCGACGGAAACGGCTGGGAATGCGGGCCTTTCACTTTTTCAAACGTCGACTTTGTCAAGCCATTTACCGGCGTTTCACCTTCAGCTGTTGACAATGCACTACCCGTGGTGATGGCCACCTGCTTCTCCAGTTGTCACGGCAGAAACAGAGTGTTCTCCAGACGGCTCTTCTTTGGATCCCGCAGCCAACGAGCCAGCTCATGACGGAAGATTTATCTGACAGACGAGTCCACTTTCCACGCCTGTGCACGCGTTTAGGGCAAAACTTCAAGTCCGGCCGTGTTCGAACGGAATCGTCCATCGAAGCTTCCTAGCCCGAACTCTACAGAACGGCCAGAACTCAGCTCTTCGGGCCGAAACGTTGCCCGTTCCCCCCGCTCATGCGCTTCTCCATTTTCGAAGTGGCTGCATGGCTGCATCGGTCGATTCTTTTGGTGGATGTGGTACGTGCGGAGAACAGGCAATCGCAAGGTGGGCTACTATTGTCGTCGTTTGATGTCGACAGCTGAAGGTCACTCATTGGAGCGGGTAACGGTCCGTTCCGACGGTCCGTTCCCGCTCCGTCCGGCCAATGGAACCGCCTTTGACATGAACATATATGGCCGCTACTTCCCTGCGGAGTACACAGGTGCATAGTGTTGACTTTCGACTTGTCCAAATCATCGCGACAGTAGTCCATGTAACGTACCGATCGGTGCTGTAATAATTCAAGACATGGAACCGATCATCATGAGTACCTCGCTTGACATCGATCCGTACTGGTCCGTGTATTGGGGCTCGAAGGAACCGCCGGTCGAATACACCTGGTACGGTCGATACGACTACGTGGCCGACCAGGCCATCCGGATCGAGCCGGCGAACGTCCTCAACGTGCTGCTCGCCGTGTTCGGTAGCGTGGCGAAGATCGCCACCTCCATCGTGTCCGGCAACTTCGCCGCCGCGCTGACCGGCATCATGGACTTCCCGGAAAAGGTGGCCGAGGCGCAGAAGCGGGCCGCCAACGCCGGCGATGTCAAGGGCTTCATCACCACCCTCGCACAGCTCGGCGAGAGCGCGTACAAGGATCACGAGGATAGGAAGGAGAAGACCAAGGTGAACAAGAATTCAGTCAAGGACATCCTGAAAAATGCGAAGAAGTTTCCCGACGATCCGTCCACGTATGGGAAGAATTGATGGGGGACACAGATAGATCTTCCTCCACAGGCGGGTAGGATGTGTCGAAGATGCTGCATCCTGTTCGATTTGCTATATATAAGCAACGTAGAGGCTGGTTAGTACTATGGCGGGTGAATACATGGGAATCCTAGCCGTTGTATGTTCTTGCAGATTTGAATTCCATTTGAGTTGACTTTTCGTTTTGCACTTTCCTCTCACGCAATTATGTGGGCAATTCTTCTTATGACATAGTCAACATTGCTAAGTAAATCAGACTAGGCATTAATACTTGAGTTTTAGTTAGTATGGGAAACTACGCTGCGATTCATCTCTACATAGCAACATCGAAATTCCTATACTTTGAGCTCAACGTACATCCTTTACTTTATTGACTGCAACTCAGTCCAAGTTTTGGGGAATCAGCGTGATCGTCGGCTCGATTCTGTACTAACCGAGTACGATTGTCTGCTGGGACGGATGAGCGCGTTTCCACGCAGACTTGTAGATTTTACCCAACCCAACCCTTTCGTAAATGCCTCCTGGCTTGGGTTCGATGAGCAGAACATTGTACAGAGGATAACCCAGAACGTCGACACTTGTTTCGTTTCCGAGATACTGTGCCTCGGAAAGAGCGACAGCTTTGACATTCTTCTTTGTCAAGACATCGCTTGACAATGACGTTGTCCCGACTTTGTCTTGCGTTTCTGCATCAAGGATCCATTTCTCGTGGAGAACGACTATCTTCTCACCGGTGTCTTCTTGCCTTTCTACTACCATGCCTGAGCCAAGGGGATTCGACTTCTCCAAGGTTTCCCTGCAGTAGATCTTGCCTCTACCACTTGTCAGCCTTCGAACACGGAAGCAGTCCTCGCCTATGGTTAGAGAGGTGACCTGAGTGAAGAGTACGAGGTGTCTCTCGGTCAGCTGTTGGGAGGGTAGGTCTCGTATCATGGCTACCTTGTTGTACTCCCAGTCCTTGAATGCCTCGCCATTCATTCTCTTCTGTTGAGCTGACTTTGATTGCATCCATGGCTCACCTAGTAGACCGATTTCCAGTAGCTTGGGTTGGCCGGCTGTACCTTTGAGTCCGTTATTCAGAATGTGAGCCCATGGTCTGATCCTTTCCTCACCCAGTGCCGACAGACTCATCAGAATACCAACATCGTCCGCACGGACGTCAAATGGCGAAGAGAATGTGACCCCAGCACCTTTCGATCCTTTACCCGTCTGAAACGATCCATTCCGGTCGGCAATCTCCGGCGAAGCCTCCCAACCAACCCATGACCAACTCGGAAGCGTATTCTGGTTCGGAGAAGTGTGAGGTGTTCGACGATGAATCTTCTCCCTCGGTTGCCATAGTAGGGCGATATCAATGAACCGTGTGGGTAAGCCGCATGTGAACGACGTATTCAGGACATTTGGAGAGCCCAGCACTCTCATGATACCTTCACATGCATTCAAAACAAGTCGCGAGTCACTAATCTCCCTACGACTGAAGTCTTCGACACACTGAACGTACTGATGGAATGCTGATCCGCGGAACAGTCGTGTGCTCTCGTCATATGCGCTTTCTTGCAGTCCGAAACGCTCCTGTTCGGTCGTGTTATCAGGGTGATGCACCGGATGGAAGTCCGGCCATGGGAACGTCAGGGCCGTAAGGTCACCGTCGAGAGCGTTGACATCCTCCCGCCATACCGCACATCGGCAATGCCAAACGGCGAATCCTCCCGAGAATACCAACATCCGTCTCGAGAGTAATTTCTCCTGAAAGGTCCACGCCCGCGATTCCCAGGTAGCGAGATCCTGCGGCATTTCGTTGGGCAAGAACAGGTTGACCCCCGGTTCGATCTCGCTGCCGATCTGACCGGAGACGTTGCGTCCGGGCCGCATACCCCAGAGGCCTTGGTGGTCCCTACCCTGAGAGCTACCTGCAACGATTGTGAAAACTGCCTCGCCATAGATACGCCCCATATTGGCAATGTTGGCCGGATTGTCGGGGTGCTCCTCCTGGCTTCCCCTTCGCTGCGGAATGCACAAGCGATCCACCCACAAGTACTTCAGACCCATCCGTCGCACGACGTCCATGGCATCCCTGACGGTTGCCGGGAGACTGCACGAGCCCAGCGCTCCCGGATTGGTGAGAGTCCTGAGGTTGCTCGCGGTGAGCATGAAATGATCCTCACCGCTGGAGCCCCACGTGTAACTCAACGTCACATAAAGACACCTCCACTGCGGAAGAATGATCTTCTCGAAATCAGTCTCGACGATGCACATGCGATCGACATCGACGAGCCGAAAAGCAAACGCCGCATGCCTGCGCAAAGCCCGTGACTGCGACCCCCACTTGAACTTCCCACAAACATCATCATGAAGCTCCTCGCAAGCCACCAAACAGGTACGAAAAAATTCCACATCCACCTTCGGCCCCAACTTCCTCCCGTACCAAATCTGCCTCCCCGCCCTCCTCAACGAATCAGCAACCTCAAACCTCAAACTGAAATGACAAACCTCCTTCAACGTCGCCCTCGGCCCCCTCCCATACGCGAAAACCCTCACGCTCACCACCGCCCCCTTCTCCTCCCGGGCCCTGTACGCCCTGACCACGAACACGCAAGGCAACGGACTCCTCTGCGCCCTGAACAGCGTAGCCATCTGATGCGCCATCAACCTCGTCCCGGCCAGCGCCCTGCCGCCCTTCCCCGCGAGTCCCGGGTCGACGAGGTTCACGAGATCGAACCCCAACGTCGCCGCGTCCAGCGCGTCCGCCAGACCCCCCGCGACGAGCGACGAGTTGGACTGCAGCTCGTCCAGCCGCGACGCGTGCAGATCCCGTTCCTCGGCGGATCCGAACAGCGTCCCGGCCTCGCGCGTGGCCTGCGCCGCCTCCCCCGGGTCGGCGGTGTACCCGAAGGGCCAGGCTTCTTCGCCGCCCATTATGCGTTTGATCGCCGAGTATTTGGTGACCCATTCGTCGAAGGTGGTGAGGTCGCGGAGCTGGGGGCTCGTGGAGAGGTACTTTTTGATGTGGTCCGGGGAGAAGAGGTCGTTTTCGGGTTTGCGCACGCAGCGGAGGAGGAGGGCGCAGCAGGGGCAGGAGGAGGGCGCAGCAGGGGCAGGAGGCTTGCATTTTGAGGATGTGTTTCAGTTCGGTCAGGTGGATCGCGGCGGCGGGGCTGGGAACCGAGCGCTGGGTCGTCGACGATGGTAGGCAGGAGGTGAAGGGGATCTCCCGGCATTTGGAGCAGAGTTTTCGTTTGGATTGCAGAGCGTGGGCGCCGTCTTCGAATTGGGCGAAGAACCTGTCGCTGCGGCTGGGGGCTTTGGGTTGGTGTGCGGGCGCGTTCACTTGGGCTGGGGTGACTTCTGCTGAAGGTCGCCGGTCTCGATTCGCGTGGCTCGCGTCGGGTGCACTGCGGATTTTGAGGAGGGGAGCCGATGCCGCTCTTGTTGACCTACGGTCGGGCTCGGGGCCCGGAGATTGTTGGGCCACCACAGACGTGGAAGGCCTATGTGGAGTCCGGGGAAGTGGAGGCGGATTTTGCGGTGGCGTGTTTCCCCTTATATGGAAAGTCATTTTTGCTGAGAAGATCGATGTTTCCGACCTAAAAAACAGAGAAAAGGAAGGTTGTGGTGCTGGAAAGCTTCGAGGACGGTTCGCCACTCATATTTGTCCCACGGTTGCGACCATCTTACACAACAAGCGCCCATCCCCACCGGGCGCGTATCTTGGAATGAACCCCGACAAGCCAATCATATGTCATCCAACTGCAGCTCGGGACGTAAAGCCGAGCATTCAGCCCCGAAGATGATCAGATCTGCGCCAATCGTCGCAAAGCTCTCATCTGGAAGCGCACATCCCGTCCAATCCGATAAACGCTTAGATCCCTGGAACTCCTTCGAAGAAACGTAGCATGTTTCTATTGGGTATCACTGAACATCCCGTGGGTCGAGCAGCGGGATGCTGCAGTAGGGCAAAATTCGTGTTTGCCTTGCGACGCCTTGCTCACATGTATAATACTGCCGATCGGTACAATAAGTCGTGGGGTTCATCCAAGAACTGGTGTGTCTCCGGTTGAAACTCATCTTTGGAAGGAGACAATTTATGACCCATAAGTTGTGATTTCCACTCATAGTACTAGTCTGGTACGAAGATAAAATGACATCCAAATTGTTACGTAGCCTCGTAGGGAGGGTCACGGGTAACGGATTACTAACACAGGGTGTGCACAAGGAGGAAACAGAAGGATAGTATGAGAGGACTGAGAAGGTAAGGGCCTACTTCCTATCAATGGGGGATGGAGCAGGTGAGGCAAGGGGTCAATGGGTGTGAAGCATTGAATAACATAAGTTGAGCACGAAGACCCGAAACTATCGACTACATAGGAAACTATATACCGTGTCTTCGTGTATAGAGCAGAGAGGTAGGTCCAGCAGTCCTCTGCTGGCAGCAGAGGTCTGCCGGCAGCAGAGGTCTGCCAGCAGCAGAGCCTCCCGCGAGTCTTGGCTCTGCTGGGTCACGTGACCCTTTGGGCCTCGTGTCCTTGTCTTACCTTCCCTGGGTACATTCTGTCCCTCTGGGGTGTAGTTCGTAACATTAGTAGTCTTTGAATACTCCTTTCTGGCCAATATCAGTGTATCATAATGGCGTACGTAGCATTTCATCTTGACCGACCCGTTGCGCATGTAAACCCCGGTTAAGAATATCCGTGGTGAGATACGGATCAGTAAAAAGAGCGACTGGGTGCACACGGTGGAGGCTGGGATCTTGCGAAGGCTGTGCAAATTGATATAGCACCTGAACTACCCATGAATGGGAACACCAGAATAGTGAAGAGAGCTCTGCGAGAGGTGAGCTTGCGGTCGCGATGTTGACGCATATGTCAAGCTTCATCCGGATTCAGCTTTCACGTGAGCGACACCTCCAAAACACCACCAGATGGACTTCAAACATCGTCAACACACCACCTCAACACTCTACTCGAAATCTATGCCCAGGAAACGATATAACCGATGTCGAAAAAAATTTCCATGAAAAAATCAAAAGTGCAAAAGAAACTCCGTAGAGAAGAAACCGTTTTTACTTATTCAGCCCGTTTCTTTTTGCTGCTTTGTCGCGGAGTCGAACACTGTTGAACACGCGGCCCTCTTCGCCGGGGAACGCTTGGTGCAGCTAGACCAAACGACCGAGGACAATGTTTGGACTCTTTGGAAATTAATCATATACCCTAACAATTTTGGATTCGCGTCACGTGTTGGTCAGTGCCTACGTTCATCGAGCCATGACAAGGGCCTAGTGATGTAGTCGTTGTATTTGATATATCGGATTATTGTACCGTTTCCTTTCTTGTGATCGTTGAACATAAAGGTCAGTTGTATCGTCGCCGCCGCGCTCACCACGCTGCTCGACGTTATTCGATCCCTGATTGACGAACAGATGGGATGCCACGCTTGTCATTCAACAAACAATGAATGTCAGACCATGTCGTTGGTCTGAGCCAGTCACTTCACAATTGTTCCGTCATGCTTCACTCTTGAAAACTCCTGAACCTCCGCCAGCGTCTATCCTTCGACGAACTTCACGACGTTACAGAATGAGGTAAGTGTTGGATAATCATCACTCATGCGCGACAGACACTCCTCACTACCTCTCAGCACGGCACCGTGATGGTTTGCGACGGGATCCGCATCACATGCACTTCCACAATTTTCAGTTCAGAGCCTTTCGCCACGACCTCAAACGCTGAAAGTGAATAAAAACCAATCAATTGCAGAATGCCTTACCATTTACGACAGAATATCGGAGATTGCGATCCACGTAGAGTAAGGGCAAGAGATGGACACAGGTACGATACGATGCTACGTGCTCACCTACAGATTTGTTTGCGTAACAATCTTGAGCACTTGTGGCGATGCAAGAGTGGAAAGAAGAAACATTGGTCGTATACTTGTTGTCTAATCATGAATGATGCTGGACAAAGCTAGTGGGCCATATTGGAAGATCGATACGGAAATGTGGTGCCGCGTGAGCGTCACGATATCGTTGTGATTACCATTCGAGTTGGAGAAAGTCAAGCTGCTGCATATGACATGGGATTCTGCCTCCGAGGATGCGACGTGATCGATTTGTACGAGATGCTCGAAGGCTCGCTTTGCGGAAAACGCGATACATTTGTAGCCGTTCCTTGACCGTGTCTGCTGGGATCGATCTCGTGTGATAACTTCAGTCGGGGGTTAAGCATATCCTCCCATCGTACGGTTGATATAGTTTTGAATTGCTGAATGTATGAACAATGTATCGAATTGATATCTAGCGAGCCCTTTACTCTGCGAGGACTCAAAGTGTGAAGCGATGGAACAGTGCTGTAGGTGGACTATCTTGTCAGGCGGGACTGAAAAGTGAAGTGAAGGTATATATTCAACAGATCAGGATCACCTCTTGTCCTTCGGGACACAGGATGCTACACCTGTTCTTCGCTAATCACATTAGGCGGTCAAGCTATTCCCTCTCTTCGGAGAGCTTCTTTTTTGTTTCCTTGGCGCCCGGGTTCGATCCCAGACGCGCGCAGTCGGATTGAACTTTTTGCATGAGTAGACGACGACCCATGAAATCCATCAAACTACTTTGTGATAAAATTCGCTCTCGACGACAACAATAGCCATGCGATTCCATGACGGTCGATTGATACAGAGGCGAAACATCACTTTGGACGTGATCTTGTATGGCGCATGATAGGTCGGTCATTTGATGAAGGCGTTTCTTATTTGAACATCTTTGCAAATCGCATCAATATCGTTTCACCTTCCATAAACGACGCCAGTCATATGTACTAAAGGTGAAAGATTCATGAAGATAGCTGACCAGGTTGGCGGATTGGCCTGTCCACCACAGTGCCTACCAAGCCACACATTTTTGTATAATCTTAGTATCCCAGAATACCAGTTGCCCTCCACACGATTAACACTATTCACTTTGAAAGCTACGGAACATGATGGGCACTTCGTCGGTTGCGGCACTTTGGCAAACAATCATGTTTCTGAATAGCCATACAAAATGTACTTTTACACCCTGTGTGCTGATTCACGGCAGTACTCCAGAGACGTTCACGCCTCCGCGACTGCATAATCTCCAAGTCACTGTTGCGTGCATGCCTGAGGTTGACGTCTGGATGCGGGTTGGTTCAGCCGGGACGTTCCGTGCGGGAGCTCCCTGTAACAGCGACGGTGCCCACACACTGTGTCGACCGGGGTGAAAAATTGTCGACGCATGTAGCTCAGCACATTGTCACATCATGTTTTGCAACCATATGCCAACGGTCTTGCGGAAATCGCTGCGGGTGATTGCGGACGATCATTCATGTCAAACATCAACGAGCGAAACCTACGACTACGCCAGAGAGAGCACGTTCCAACTTCAGGACTGGACTTTTCCCAGCACAAACCCGTTCTCTCTCAATGCCTCATTCCGGAAAACCCCAACGACATCTCCAGCAATCAACCCCTCCAAAGCTAACATCCGCAACTCCCCGGCCACAACGCCCTTCAAACTCCCACCCTTCAACTGCGCCCTAGCCCGTCCCCCTCCCCCATTCTCTCCCCAACCTCTCTGACCCTTCTTTTCAAAAGCTCACGGAAATCAGCAGCAGCAGCATCAACTTACCCCTAGCCAAAACCCCTCCAATCCCTTTACCAAAAAAGTCATCATCTACGGCCGCACCCAATCCAAAGTCGAAGAAGCCTCCAACTCCCTCCAAACCTACCCATGCTACGTCCTGGACGTGGGAGATACCCCTTCGATCCGAACCTTCGTGGTTGAGGTGACATCCGAACACCCCGACCTCGACTGCCTGATGAACTACGCGGGGTGGCGGCGCCCGCTTCGAGCTGGAGAGGATGGACGCGCAGGAGTTTTGGGGAAGAGGGATCGGGAGATTTGGAGAGATGTTAAGGGGCTGATGGAGCTTGCTGTTTGAGCTGTTGCCGCGTTCGGGAACTAAAGAGGGGGCGGTGATTGTGGATGGTTCGTCGGTGTTGGGGGGCTTGACTGGGTCGGTTGTTAATCCGGTTAGTACGAGGTCTAGCAGCGAGAATTTCGAGGGATGTGGCGAGATGGCTGACACGTCAGATTGTTCTCGGGGAGTAGGACTACAACGCGACGAAGGCTTGGCTGAATTTCTGGACGGTGTATCTGCGCACACAGCTTGAGAGATCGGGAGCGAATATCAGGGTTGTGAAGATCGCACCGCCGACGGTGTCCACTGATCTGCACTGGGAGAGAGAGGATCCGGATGATAATGAGAAGGAGGCCGAAGCCTGATGCGCTTTCGTTGGATGAGTTCATCTCGGAGGTCGCGGAGAGTCTGGAGAAGGATGTCGATGTTTTCGGTGTGGGGCCGAGCAGGAAGGCGGTGGATCAGTGGAATGGTACGTTTGGAGAGCGGTATGCCAAAGCTGTGGCGTGAGCCTTCTTGTTGAAGTGTCAGGGCTGGAATGTCCCTTCATGTAAGCTACTTTGAACGTGTGTCAATTTACACAGGTTGAGTGTATGTTGTCAACAAACGGTGTTGGTCATGTTATTCTATGCATATCCACGAAACACTGCCAAAGTTCCTGAGGAAGACCCGTGGGGATCTTGATGTCTGACTCTCATCCTGTCTCACATCTGCGATTCGCTACGGAAACGGTATGTTGTTACAGACGTTCACAGGGCATTCGCAGACCCTCAAAGTCGACTGTCAATATTTGCTTCGCGAAGTCTCTTCTTCAAGAACGCGGTACTCTCAATGTGATCGCTGATCCAGCGGGTGATCAACAGCTGACTAAAATGCCAAGACAGAATCGCTGGGTTGGCTGCGCCACAGGAAGCTCCGCGAATTCAGCCACAGAGCGCGGGGTTCGCCAGCCTCGTTTCCGTGTATTTTCGCCGGCGTTCTCGTTCACGTCGCGCAGCGATTACCGCTCGAGTTTGTGATGGACCAGCTCCTCTCCGTCTCTCAGCGAATAGGCAACGTCTCTGCGAACGACGGAAGCAGGATCTACATCGGCATATCGCCATCATCCGGTCAGTAGCTCGCATGCGCCCCACTTACCCGGAGATGCGCTCCGACTGACGGAAGTAGGCCAAGACTCCTATCACCGAGCACTCTCCACCCTTCCCGTCGCTTCCCAAGCTGCCTTCGACTCCGCGAGTAAGCAAGATGACCCACTATGTCTCCCCGAGACCCGACAAGAGGTGTTGCGCAAGATTCGCGATTGGGTGTATGGGGATGATAAGAGTCACATCTTTTGGCTGAACGGCATGGCCGGTACGGGAAAATCGACCATTGCCAGAACAGTGGCAAGAGAGTTCAGCGATAAAGGCGATTTGGGTGCCAGTTTCTTCTTCATAAGAGGTGGAGGTGATGTGGCCCATGCGAAATTGTTCTTCACAACTATCGCGAAGCAGCTGGGGAGAAGATTCCAGGCGATGGGAGAAAGTATTGCCAAGGCTTTGAGGGAAGACGAGGATATTGTGAACAAGATGAGGGTGGACCAGTGGAGAGGGTTGATCGTTGAGCCGCTGAACGCTGTTCGAGGAGAGCAGAGCCGGGTATGCGTTGTGGTCATCGACGCTCTGGACGAATGCGACAACGATAACGACGTAATTGGCATCATCTCCGTCTTCGCCAAATCCAGCGAAGTCCACAGCATCAAGCTGCGTATCATCGTGACCAGTCGACCGGAGACGGCGATCAGGACGGAATTCAGGCGGCCGGAGATAGTGCATCAGAAATTGATATTGCACGACCAACCGCGAGAGATTGTGAATGCGGACATCCGTCGATACTATCTCGACTCCTTTGATAAGATCGGAAGCCAGAGGGAGTGGCTCGCAAAGGACTGGCCTGGAGCAGATGCCGTCGATCAGCTGGTCGCTTTAGCCGACACCCTTTTCATTTTCGCTGCGACTGTCTGTCGATTCGTCGCTGAGTCCATCGACTCCACGGATGATGCCGTGGATATCTTTCTGCAAGATCGAAGCAAGGAGTCTTCGAGGCATCACAAAGCCGGTCAATCCACCGCGCATCTGGACCGAATGTATGCAATTATTCTCGGGAGCTTCGTTCGAGGACTCAGTGAATCGGAAAAGATATCATCTCTGGAAGAAATCTTGGGAGCGATTGTCGGATTGAGCGAGCCGTTAACGGTCAAAGCACTGGC
This sequence comes from Erythroxylum mucronatum, assembly GCA_027563825.1. NCBI lineage: Eukaryota > Viridiplantae > Streptophyta > Magnoliopsida > Malpighiales > Erythroxylaceae > Erythroxylum > Erythroxylum mucronatum. Next base: position 9,393 of record JAOSBP010013269.1, on the reverse strand, counting down.
AGCTCTTCTCGTTCTATCGGAAAAAACGATAGTTCAGTGCCTGGCTCGCTTGCACTCGGTCGTTCGCGTGCCTGCGACAGCCGATGATCACATACGTCTGTTTCATGCGTCGTTCCGTGACTTTCTCCTCGATCCCTATAGGTGTTCGGCCACAAGTGTAGTCGATGGAAAGCGAGTGGATGTACCTGTATCCTTCGAAAGCAGTGCCACCCATGATACGCTCGCATCTGCATGCCTGATACTGCTCTCGGAGCGCCTTTGCGAAGACGTTTGCGACGTGAAAGACCCTGGCTCTGACCGAATTAAACTGACTCCGGAAATCGCCGCGGAAAAGATGACAGCAGAATTATGCTACGGCTGTCGATATTGGGTACACCATGTACAAAAGTCTCTGGAACTTGTTGTCGATGGCGGTCTTGTGCACAAATTCCTGAAAGTCTTCTTCCTTAATTGGATCGAAGCACTGGCATGGCTGGGACAGGCTGCTGAGAGTGTAGCTTTGATAAGCACACTGATTACATTGGTAAATGTGAGTGTCTCGATTCATTGACCAAGTCTCAACCATGGTTAACGTTCCATACGATGCAGTCGAACAGTGAAGTGGCCGAATTTTTGAAGGATGCAAAACGATTCGTTCTGTGGCATATGGCCATCATCGATCAAGCACCTCTGCAGCTGTACCGGTCGGCAATCGGGTTCTCACCTGTCAAGAGTCTGATCCGACGGACTTTTGAGAAAGAACGAGCAAGGGAAATATCTTGGATACCGGCACCACCTGAAACATGGGACCCAGAGTTGTTCAGGTACAAAGTGAGCGACCCTTCTCGGTTGGCATTCTCCATGAACAGCCAGCTGCTGGCGTCAATGTCCCGAAATGGAACGTTGCACGTATGGGATCTGTCCACCGGGAAGAAAACCTTCCAGAATCACGCCGAACATGGTAGTCGTGGCGGAGAAGTCGCTATATCTTTGGACGGTCAAATGTGTACGTCGGAGAGAAAAATGATAAAGGTCTGGGACATCGCAACGGGGGACGTGGTGCACGAGATTCCATTGGACGCGTCCGGACCAACGGCGCTCGCGCCCGATGCTCAATCTGTGGCCTGGACCGGTAGTGATGGGAACATCCAGCACCTGAGTATGTGGGATCGTCATTCGACCCAGCTGGCTGAGACTTTACACGCGAATGGCGAGGTGAATGCGATTTCGATCTCCCCAAATGGGCTCCGCCTCGCTCTGGTGATGAGCGACAAAAGGATTCAGATATTGAAGTTGGGATTGGGCAGCAAAAGCCCTGATATCAAGAGCTTCACCAAGCACCCTCCTGCCTTCTCCGGTACCGGCCAGTTGATCGCTTTCAGATCCGGGACCCGATCTTTGTGCGTCTGGAACGTTGCCATTGGTCAACAGAAACGCACGTTCCGTATTGTTGACAGCGACGAACTCCTGACAGGGCCCATCGCATTTTCCGCGGATGATCGACGTTTGGCCGCGGGCTCCTCGACAGGGACAATACGACTGTGGGACGTTCGCACGGGTGAGCTGATCTCAGCTGTCAAAGCCCATCAAGAGGTGTTGCTTGATTTGAAAATTTCGCCCGATGGTCAATTCCTTGCATCGGCTTCGTACGACGATACCGTACGAGTCTGGTCCACATCCGGCAACGCAAAGGAAGAGGAACACAAGGACTTTGATCGCTTCAACTGGATTGACATGTCACCCAACGGACAGTTCGTCCTGACTTACATAGAAGCACTAAGTAAAATCCAGGTATGGGACGTGGAAACGCGTCAAGAAGTCTTTTCCAAGATGATATCTAAACCATACTCTAGGCCCTGTTTTTCTCCATCGGGGACGATTACTGATTCATATTCGGTAACAACAGTGTTGCCGCAAGACATCGCTATTGCAGCCAATCCGGACAACCTCTCCAGAGTTCATTCACGACGCAGCGATATCAATATTCTCGGCGGCTGGGTGAAGAGCGATGAAGATGAACTACCTTTCGAATATATTGATAATTGGCTGGTATATCGCGGACGGAAATTGCTTCTCATCCCGCCCGATCAGAAGCCAAGTATCGTGAGCTGTCAGGGGCGAAGAGCGGTGATGCTCACTCCCTTCCGAGGGATTTGTATAGTCCAAGTCGGCTCATAACCTACCAAGTTGCTCCATACCTGTCGATATTTGAACGAGCGGCGATGAAAGTGAGCCAGGGTCGACAACAAGATCTCAAGCAAGGTGAACTGAGTTGCAAAGAATCATTATACCTATGAATGGAATCGCCATTCCCGTCTGATCTTCGAATCAATCACCCCCTCACAAGCAATTCCCCATGAGACACGTCGTAAATCCTGAGCCACAAGGCATTTTCGCAAATCGATGCGGATAGGCTGCCGAGGTGGGGACGAAAATCTGCCAAATTGGATCCGTTGCACCCGTTGCAAGGGATTGCGCAAACACGAGCCAGCGGTTCTCTAGAGATGCATCCTAGCTAGTGGCCTGGATCCTTCGCAGGTCATCGGCGTGACCCCCACATCTGTCCTTGTTTTTTTGAGGCGAGGAACGGGGCTGACGAGAGTTGGAGAAGCTCGTTGGAGTTGTTCTTTTCGAGCAGCGTACTCGCCTCGCATTTACTGAACGACGCAGAAAGATTGCAGCAATACAAATCCAATCGAACGAGGTGAAGACTTGGTATAGGCATCGATGCTATCGAAAGGAAATATGGAATAATTTTGCGTGGCCAAAATTCTACACATCTATATATATAGCAGTAGCTTCTTCTCTAAAACATTTGAAGTCCGAATAATATCCCTCATGGATTGATAGATTGGGAACGTATCTAGAGATCTATACTCTCACTAACAGTATCGACAGAAGGACTACATAGGTATATAAGTAGAAGCTAGGTTTAAGGTACATGAACCTTTTCTGAAGATTGTGTACTAGTAGAAGCTAATCGTCCTAATTAGGCCCCAGAAGTACGAAAGGGCCTTGACAAGATTTCGTTCTTATCGATCAAGACCAGGTGATATCATCCTCATTTAGCCGTCTGTACCTCTTCACCAACGATCCCAGAGTGTTACTCTCGCTAGCATGTACAGGTACCAGCAAATCAGATCGAAGACCCCTTTCTTGTCTCTCACATAACCCTTGATAAATACTCCGACGCTGCTCGAACGACACGGTCACCTCGAGGACATCCGCCAAGTCCCCGAAAGTCACCTCGTCAGCCTTCCATTCATAATAGTCAGTATAAGAAGGCCCCACATACACACTCCTAGGACGTGAAGCAGGATCCACATAGCACCTGACCCGGATCGAGATGAACCCTCGGCCGGTCGAGACGCGGATACGATGCCACGAGCCTCCGGGACTGATGATGGCAGCGGTGGGGATTGGCGGCTCGGCAGCTCCGCCACCGCGGCGTCGCGCGAGACCCAACGACGATTTGCCTCTGCCGTTCTCCTCGTATTCCAGCCGGCATTCGATGGTAACGGCCGAACCGCCACCCTCACCGCTTCCGACACGGCCACCGTTGCCGGGGTTGACGATCGCTCCGGAGCCCTTGACGCAAAAGTCCGAGGCCGACAGGAGCTAGGGTAGGAGCGGGGAGATTTCGCGGACGAGAATCCCGTTCGTGATCCCGCAGGGAGTCTTGTGGACGAAATCAGCGCAAGGCAAGAACTTTATTCCTGGTTCCAGGAGGGCTGCCAGGGCCATTCTGGTTTGCAAGGTTGGGAAGTCGGAGAGGGTTCGTCGGAAAGTGGAGTTGACTCGTTGGATGGTATACAGTTGCGGCCATGGTAGGTGGATCAGAATTGCCTCCAAGAGTTCTGGCAAGGAGAAGACTTTATGGTGAGCTGGTGTATACGGTTTTGGCATATCTATTGTGACAATTGATTGTGCTTACTTGAAGCATTCACTGAGGCTGAAGAAACGAATGCAGCTTCGTGCGGGGTCTAATCTTGCGTTCACTGATCGGACAATGCACATTGTCGCGGTAATATTTAAGATAACTTGCACTTATAAAGCTGCCTTCGCATACGATCAAGTCAATCAGGCGAGTAAGAACAGGGTCTCAGCATGCAACAGTTACATTAGCATCGCAGGCTTTGATGCGACAATTGCCAGTTTTGACAGGCAGCTGCAGACTAACACGGAAACTGGTGCTGATAGTGTGGACACGTGAAGTGTGCACGACAATAAGAACCCATAAGCGCGACATAGCATTCACAATAACTGGCCAATCCCAGAACGAGCACAACAAGGGAAATAGTTGTGAACGATGAAGATTCACGCGGAGCCGAGAATATAGCTTTCTTTGTTTTCAAAAGTCTGGGAGTCTTTATCCATGTTCGGGTTCAGCCACTCCGTTGATTCTGAAAATGTTCCGCCGCAACTGCTCCGATTCCCGTCGATCTTGCCACCCTGATGTCCCTTTTGTCTCTCCCTGACACCACTCGCACGTCTCGCTTGACAAGGCATTCAGTTTTGAGTTGCTCTACGGTGCGCAGCCAACCTTGCATGCGATACCCGCCACAATCTCAATACAAGTCTTCAGCATCGTACAAACACAGCATGGCTTGAATCGTGCACGAGGACATGGAGAGATCAACAGCATTATCGATTCCAGGAGCTTTGTAAGGTACGATGATGGGTAACCTCGACTATTGAAGTGCAGAGTTCTCAGCAAGAGTTTCCATCGGTCTGATGCCGTTCTCTCTTACTGCACAATATGTGGAAAGATATCTCATTTCCCAAGGAGTGACAAAGATATAGTAGCTCGTACTGGCGCCGTGACCACATTCAACCCCATGTCACGGAGCGGGTCGGGTTTTCGTCATCAAGTTTTTGATCGGTTTCGGATGATATTTCAAGCTTCTTTCGTGTTCAAAGGCCTTTTCAGGAGCTCATGGAGATCATCTCGGTCATCTCGAAGGATCTAGGTGTTGTTACACATGTAACAATCCTATGACAAGCGCAGAGGAAAGAGAGAACAAAATGTACTTTCTCGTTCGATCTAGACGATTCTATGCATATGCGGCTCAAAGAATGTCGCTTGAGCACCCCGCTTCAGAGGCTGTAAGTAAGCGTCAGTTCCTCACCATGTCGATATCACAACACCGATGCGTTCTCTCTCGAAACAGATATCACGATTCCCGTAGAGGTTCACAGCCCAATGTCGAAGGGGCCATGGCTCTCAACACCGACACCGATGTCCTCGACGAACTCAGCTCACTGATGGAGAGAGAATTCTTCCCTTCCAACTCCTCCCCCGAGCCCTCACCTCCGCCGACTCCCTACATCTACCACCGCATCCCCAACAACCGCCGCATCATCCGCCTCCTGACCCTCTTCCCATCGGAATCTTCGTCCTCTTCGCCTCCCTTCTCCCAACCCCTCCGCGGCCGCCTCGACTACGCACCCCTGGCATTCGACCCAACATACGACGCCCTGTCCTACACCTGGGGCTCGATGGAAAAGCCTTTCGTCCTCGAACTCGTCCACTCCTCCTCCTCCTCCTCCTCGTCCCCTTCCACTTCCTTCTCAAGCTTCCTCCCGATCACCACCTCGGTGGACGTCGCGCTCCGACGCCTCCGCGAAAACCCCCGAATCCGAAGGAAGGGGGAGCGGGGATGGAAGCTGTGGATCGACGCAATCTGCATCGATCAATCAGACGACGTCGAGAAATCGGGCCAGGTGGCGTTGATGAGCGAGATCTTCTCCGCGGCTTCGAGGGTGCTGTGCTGGATCGGTGAGGACGAAGTTGTCCTCGGGCTTGATGATGATGATGATCGTGATGGTGGGAACCGCGGTCGTGGGATGGCGAGGGCGACGTTAGAGCTGCTTTTCAAGCTCGGGGATGTGAGCTTCGCCGGGTTCGGGCTCACGAGAAAAGATATAACGGACGAGTTCATGGTTTCGCGAGGTCTCCCCGTGAAGGGTCACGGGACGTGGACGGCGGTGACGAACTTTTTCATGAGGCCGTGGTTTCGGAGGGGTTGGGTTCTGCAGGAAGTGTTTCACGCGCGGGAAGCCATCGTCGTGTGCGGGGACGAGGATATGGATCTGGGGTATATGACCGCGGGGGTTGAAGCTGTGTTCGACTATGATCTACTGGGTTGGGGGTCGGAGACGACGTTGTCGTTTGAGGACTTGACGGGACTCATGTCTTTCCGGACACTTTTACATCAGAAGATCCAGAGGTCGCCGGAGGAGTGGCTCCTGCACGAGCTCGGGTACTTCGTCAACAATGACGGTCATCGAGCGCATCGAGACGCGATGAAAGAAACGCTGCGATGGGGGAGCATATCCTTGTCGCGCATCGTTGAGAATTTCCGCGCTACGATGGACACGCTTGGAATACCGTATCGACACAACCCGAATATTGCCAGAGCATTCCTTGGTCCATACTCGACAGGTCCAGGGTCGAACACGGCAACATCTATTCGAATACCCCTACACATGATGATGCGATTATTCCACAGTCGCATTACGACCGATCCAAAAGACCAGTTCTTTGCACTTCTAAGCATGTCTTCGGATGAAGACGAACCCTCGTTGCGTGTCGACTATACAGAGTCGTTCGAGTCCATCCAGCTTCGGTACGCTCGATACTTCCTACTCGAGTCAAGGGATCCGCAAGGCATGCAGTTTAAGAACCTCCTAGCATGTGCTGGAACTTCCACGCGCCAGGTCTCGGCAGATGCACCATCATGGATACCTAATTTCGACATCATAAGGTCTGAGAGTGGAAAAATGATGCTGAACACTCTATCTGTGACCTCACCCAGATATTACAATGCTGCGGCCGGATCCGAGAGTAAGCACCGACCGATTGCTGATCGACTCAGTGAGATCATTGTTGTCGGGAGCCTACTTGATGTTATCTCCCACGTGGTATCTCAACCATTGGCTCAAGATGATCACGGTCCTAGCGACTTCTATCGCTATTTCGCCGAAATCGATCGTATCGTTGCTCGCGTTAAGGCATATCCAATACCCTCTAGCGAATCAAGGGTTGAGGTAATGTGGCGCACTCTAATCGGCAATATGGGCCTGGACTTGGGGCCGGCATCAAAGAGCTACGGATCGCTGTACCACCAACATCGGCTACGGTTGAAAGCCGATACTGTGGATGATCCCTACGATGTGGGCTGGGGCCTAGCTGCAATGAATGATTGGGTCAAACGTTGGATGGCAATATTCCTCTCAGGTTACCAATTGTGCGAGACCAAAACAGGCTTCATTGGTCTTGCACCACGAGGGGCGGAGATTGGAGATTCCATCTGCATCGTGTTGGGGGAGGGCATGCCACTTCTCCTACGTCCTAGCGCCGACGAACCAGAGAAATGTCACTTGGTGGGGTCGTGCTACGTTCATGGAATCATGCAAGGGGAAGCAATGATGTCGAAAACCTGGATGGAGAGAGATATTCATCTTGTGTGATGGAGTTCTTCCTCGCGGTTTCATTGTACGCGCTCTCCGTCTGTCTCAGTCACACCCGATGTATGCATCAGCGGGAGTTTGGTCCCAATGAATGTGGTGTTCGGGGACTCACCAATCAGTCATTACCGGGTCGAAGGTGGTTAAGAGTCTGCATGACCATGAAGCATACGAAAAAACACCAGCTTCTGGTGGGAGCATGATATATCAGGGCGGCACGAAATGAACTCGAAAGGTCTTTGACATGATCCCTGCTCGATTCCGACGAAGGGAGCGATCATCATCTTTCCGCACTCCAACCAAGTCGGCGACTGTAAACGGCATTGATCTGAAGATATCCGAGCACATTCCGACGTAATGCTTTCTTCCTTGTCCGCATTAATGTACGGGTCGAGAATCCAACCCCGCTTCCTCCCGGTCTGCGTCGCGAAGTGGGGATCGTCAATCGGCATCGCATACACGGGTAAGATCAAACGATCTGTTACGTTGCCTCGTAGGGAGGGTCACGGGTAATGGATTACTCACACGAGGTGTGCACAAGGTAGAAAAGAAGGTAGTACGGGGGGCTGAGAAGGTAAGGGCCTACTTCCTATCAATGGAGGATGGAGCAGGTAAGGCAAGGGGTCAATGGGTATAAATCATTAAATAACATAAGTTGAGCACGAAGACTCGTAACTATGGACTACATAGGAGACTATATACTTCGTCTTCGTGTTGGCGACAGACCCCTTTTTCTGCAGCAGTCTTCTTTCGCCGGCAGCAGGGTTCTGGAACGGCAGCAGAGCTCTGTCACGGACTCGACCTTCTGCTGCAGTAGGCTTTCCAGGGTTCAGGCCAGTGACCATGCTTACGACTACGCAGCGCCCTACGCAACTCGTAACAAGAAGCATCTAACTATAAATCTTCGTTTGTTCGGCTTCTAAATTGGCCCACCAGATTACTAATCCCTCGCAATCGGATCAAGACACGTTCCCTTTTCCTCTCCCCGATCAATTCCCCGTCATTTTCCTCGCACCCAACTCCTTCTTCCTCATCAGTCTTTTCCACCCCCAGACCAAGAAAAAATGACATACACCATCATCGTCTTCGCCTGGCGCAAACCCGGCACCACCCCAGATCAATTCAAACACCACTACGAAACCCTCCACATCCCCCTCGTCCGCAACCTCACGGGCTCCAAGTTCCCCCTCTCCCACACCAGGCGGTACATCTTCCGCGCTCCCGCTGCCGGGGGAACAGCTGGCCAGGATAGGACTTCGAACGCTGCACATCCTCCGGTCGTGATCCTGGGGAAGTCGGAGGACTTCGGTAAGATTCCTCATCTATTGCTACTTCATGGACTACTCGGGTGCAGAGCTGCTGACTGACGTGTCTTGCGATGGACGAAGATTATGATGCCTACGCCGAGCTCATCTTCGAGGACGAAGGGAAGTTTCAAGAGTTCATGGCGGCGGTGAGCGAGCCCAAAATCGGAGCTGAAATCACGGAGGATGAGGAGAGGTTTCTTGATAGGGGAAAATTGAAGGTGGCGGTCGTGGGGGAGACGTTCGCCACTGAGCGACCGTGATATTGAGAGGACGCTTCGAGGGTCCGAGGGTTAGGGTTAGGGTTCAGGTTCGGGTTGGGCGAAAGGGAGGCTGGCGTGAGATAGTACATAGCGTATGCGAGAGATAGAGGTAGAGAAGGATCCACGTTGAGTTGGAAGTACGGTGGGGAGGTAATACGGTAGAGAGTATAACCTACTGTGGATGTAGAGTGGGGGCCCACTGTACAGATTAAAGCTGAGTTGCTATTTCTGGATCAAGGAAGCTAAATGTCTCCATGTGAAATGAATACGGATACATCATGAGTCGCGCTACTGGGGTTGTTCAGTTGGTCAAACGGTGGTCAGCATGCACCGGCGTTGCAACGATAAATCCGTCCACTCCTCGTCCACGGATACCA
>JAOSBP010013186.1:0-10868 GCA_027563825.1 Erythroxylum mucronatum | reverse complement strand
ACTTATCACGTACCATGGATTTCAAGGGATGATGACTATAACTCTTGTGGTATTGTTGGTGATCATCTCAGAAAGAACGGAGATTTAAAATCTCTCTTTGAAATTGAAGCAAAGAACCGACTTGGCTAATACATTGCAAATGAAGGATGATTGCTTGAAAGAAATGAAAGACAAGTACCATAAGACACAGAAACACATCGGAGAAAAGAGAACAGAAGACATCGACGACAGAGCACTGTCTGAAAGAGCGACACACCTGCCGGAGAGAACCTGCAGAGCACAAAAACTTAAAAAGCAGATGGAACGGCAAAACCAAAATCCTTAACATATATATTTTTGTGAGAAAGGAAAAAGTAAGACACTTGAAAGAAAACACATGGGAGAAAAAGAGAAACACATGCGAGAGAAAGAGAATAGAAGACATCGACGGCAGAGCACTGTTGAAAGAGCGACACACCTGCCGGAGAGGACCTGCAGAGCTTATCACAGCTGCAGAGCAGAGAAACAAAAGGAAAAAATGAAAACTTACCAAAGTACAAACAAAAACACATGGGAGAGAACAGAAGACATCGACGGCGGAGCACTGTATCAAAGAGCAACACACCTGCCGGAGAGAAACTACAACACCTGCAAAGAAAGAAAAGAAAAAATGAAGACTTAACAACACAAAAAGAAGGTAAAAATGAAGAAGGAAAACTTACGAAAGTGGAAAGAGATACTCTGTATACACAGCCAAAAAGGAAAATAAAAGAAGGAAAACTCACCAGAGACAGAAGACATTTACACAACTGCACAGGAAGGCAAGGGCTGTACAGGAAGCCAGAGAGCGCTGTACAGGAAGGCAAGGGCAGAGAGGTAAAGGAAGAGAGAGAAACATTTACACAACTCCAGGAGGTAAAGGAAGAGAGAGAAATATTTACACAACTCCAAGTTAAGCGAGTGAATAAATGGAAGAGGGAAAGTAATAATAAAGATAAAGGACAGATATAACTGGGTAGGCACAACATTCAATGAACAGATAGCTCCAGAACTTTTAAACCGTCGGATTAAATGAAGGAGCGAGATGGCTGTAGAATTTTCAGAGAGGGGGAGGGGGTGATTGTCACCGTTGGATTAAATGGGCGGTTGGGATGGATTGCGTGGTCGTCCATCCCAACTCGTCCTTAGTATATATACTTAATAAAACACATTTACAAATATTACACTTTTGCACAAAAGTATAAGTATTCCTTTATGCATATCTACTTATATAAAATATGCACAATGCATGTTCAATGACAATTCTAGGTATCTTATTGTGATCCTTATCATCAAATCATTTAGATATCAAAACCCTCATTAATACCATTTGTACTTATAATTTGGACCACAATAAAACAATGTGAAATCAATTTCATAATCTAATTGACCACTTCAAATTTTTCTAACGTACTTATGGGCCAACTTTGCATAATTAATCCGATAAGATAAATGACAAAATTAGGCAACACTTCCTTCTGTAAATTTATTCTTCAATGTATTAAGATTCCAATGATACCTAGTTCATCGAATTTGGTTTAATATTCCAAAATTTAAACTCAATTTACTTTGTACTTTTTTATACACTATAACTGTACTCTGTATTGAACTTCAAGTCAGATTCTGTAATTCTTAGAGACAGAATTTGTAACGCCCCACTCCCGTAAGACCCAAACCTGACATTGATGGTGATATCTGAGTCTGTGCCCCGTAAGGGTGGCGTGCTAGAGCCCTGAAACAATCAAAAGTTCGTACAATTTTTTTTAAACGTATGCGAAAATCAATAATCAAAAATTTTGGCCCACCTTTATTCAGAAACATTTTTACTTACAAGAATTGCCAACATTTTTCAAATATCAGAATTTCGATTGGCCCATTCTAGACTGTCCCACAAAGGGCTCATTAATAACTGTCCCATATAGGGCTCATTAAACATTGAACCTGAGGCTCTGAATTACTTTTGAGCTTGAAGCTCATTTTCACTCGTTGAGCTTTAAGCTCTGATCATTGGCTACTCTGGTCATAATTACCATTATATTTCATGCATTCATGATATGGAATGCATCACTCACATTTGCATGAACTCGTTCAATCACTTTCCCATGTCATCGGACCTTAGTCCAGCATTCAACAATTTACACTTTTATTCATATGCAAATGTACATTCAGAACACATTTAACAATCACATTAAGTGCACTTAGTTCATCAAATTCACAATCAAGTGGCACTTCAACATCCATATCAAACATCACAATCATCGGACCTCCTGTCCGGAACCCAATATAAGCAAACACATTTATATAACCAATCAATAGTTAATTAATATGAAATTCCAAATAAAACAAACAATAAAACAAGACCATGTCAGTCTACTCACTGTACGCTCCAGATTAGTAATTGCTTCAAAATTCTGGAAATGTCTGACTGCAAAATTTTAACCTGCACAACTGATTTATGCAATACGTTGCACACACATTAATAATTTTGCACCATTATAAGCATTCATTTATGCACATATATGTATGATGCATGTTCATGATAATCCCAACATTATTCCATAAATCTCATCACAAAATGTTCCCTTAAATTTAGAAATTCATTGATACCAAAATCACTCAATTCGGATCTCTATAAGTCCGGATATTTTCCAAAACATGGACTAGAAAAATAATTACCTGGTCCCCTCACTTTGACCTAACCAATCTACATCAATTTCATCTCTAAAAATTCCCAATTTTACATAGAAATGAAATTAAATAGTTCACGAATCCGATGCCTCGAGAATCGGGTCAATCGGATGTCGGATGAAAAAGTTATTCACAAAAGAATGAAATTGGGCCAAAATAAATAACAAATTAAGAAAATAATAACTTAAAAAGGAAATGAAAAATGGTCTGAGTGCGACGAGGGCGAGGCGTCGTCATCGCGAGGGCGGGCATTTAGCTCGCCCTTGCGAGGAGCGAGCTTCCGCCTTCTTTTTTTTTTCCATTTTCACTTAAATCCTTCTCTCCTTTCCTAAACCCTATCTTTTTACACAACTAACCAAAAATTACAAAAGTGGTCTCATTAGAAAGATCACAGAAAACCCTACAAGTTTCATGAAGGGCTTGAAAACCAATTTCAACTCTAAGGGTGTCAAAAATTCAATCAAAGTTTCTACCTAAACAGAATTTTCCAAAAACAGTACCCATTCTTCAAAAAAATCATATCTTCCCATTACCTTTGCCAAAAATTCCAAGCTTTATATCAAAAGAAAGATAAAAACATATTCTACAACTTTCATGAGCAACCTGGAAGCAAATTCAATCTCTAAATGGGTCAAAACCTCAATCAATGTTTCTGCCCAACACATGTTACCCTGAACAGTAACACAACTTCTACAATTCATAACTTCCTATCCTATTGACCAAAAATTCCATAGTTTATGTCAATAGAAAGATCAGAACACATTCTACAATTCTTATGAAGAACTGAAAAGCAAATTCTACCTCTAACTAGGTTAAATTCCCACATGAATGTTGCTACCCTGTTTCATATTGTTCAAAAATCACCTAAACCATAACCAAAGTTCAAACACTTATAACTACCAACTCCATTGTTTAAAAAACAGCATATTTTTTGGCGATAGAAAGCCATCAAGAAGAGCTACAACTTTCATGAAGGCCAACTTAGGAAAATCAGCCTCTATTCATTAGTAAAAATTCCTAAAATTTCAGATCACAAATTTTCAATGTTAGGTTCACAAACATGGCACTATTCATCCTACACATTTTGCCCACTTTCAAGGCAAAATTCAGAACACTTCAAGTCAAAATTGGACAGCACTTCCTTCATAAGATTTCTAGCCAAACTTCTCAAGTTTAAATCAAGCCAAACCTCATCTCAATTGCTTAACCACATAAAAAGCTATGGCAAAAACATTGAAACAAGTACACATTCAATTTTTCAGCTTTTACACCTAAACCAAATCCTATCATTCCAATACCATTTCTACACCAATAAACATCCAATTTAGTCAATAAATCACCCACAATTTAATCAAGACCTTCACTTACACAACTAGCCATAAAATGGCAGCATCAAACACTCCATCATCCATCATTTTCCTACACTTTTCTAAACATGATTTCACTTTTTCCAAAACATCTCAAATTTCCATTCATCAAATTCTACCTCATCCATCATCAATCATTTATATTCACACACACACACACCCATGTACTCCAACACAAATTCCATGCAATTAAATTCACATAACATCACAAATAATTTAATTTACTCCAAAACCATAATATAAAACAAGATTCTTACCTATCAAGCTTCCAATTCTCCAACTCTTCACCTTTTCACTAAATCCTCTACCTCCCAACACATACACGGTCATCAAATCTCAAGGCTTAGGTTTGGATTTTCAAAGAACAAAGAGGAGCAAGCAAGTAACATAAGAGAGTTCCTTGTGTGGTGGAGAACCAACGAAAAAAAAGAATAAGAATAAGAATAAGAGAGAGGCTACGGATATGATGGAGAATTTCTCAATTTAAACACCAATAACCTTATAAAAGAAGAAGTATCGAGAATGACTAAAGAGGGATGGGTTTTATTAATAAAACAAGACAAGTTGGCATGGTTAGGCAAGTGACACTTGTCACTTGCCACATGTCTCATTTTTAACCCTCACTTGGTTTCTTTCCAATACAATTTCAATTTCTACTCCAATTTCTCCCCAAATTTTCCAATGGCTCTAATTAATAAATCCTAAAATCATGTATCTAAAATTTCCCGTGCCATTGGACAATACGTTTTACTATCATAAAATAATCAGTCTGCCACTTGGCATTTTTTTCCAATCCAGAAAAGTACCCCGAAAAATTCCAGAAAAATTTCTACAATTCCCCAAAAATTCAAAACTCACAAAGATCCACTCCAATCAATTTTCCAAACACAAAAATTAACTTTTTCATAATAATCACATTTACGATCAAATATACTGGGAAATGTCATGAATGCATGTACAGGCATTTACATGTGCAAAATTCACTATTTACATGCATATGTATGCATGAACATACCAAGACAAATTTTAAACACTCATAAACCCTTCCAAATTACAATTCTACCCTTTCTATCAGTGATGGGATGTTATATTTTATTTTGAAAATAACAATTATTATGGACCTAGCATAAACATAAAGGTTTATTCATCCAGTTAAAGTGGAATAAGAAATAGGATGCATCGTGATACATTGAAGATAATACTCACATTTAAAGGACTTATCACCATGATTCGTGCATTTGGTTTCTTTAATTGAGTAGAGGTTTCATGACTTTTAGATAAAATATCCGAACCAAGTGGGAGAATGTTGTCTGTGGATGGTTACCCAGCAATTTCCTTGTTGTGATGGGTTGTATCTGTTGAGTTTATTTGTGAAACCTCATTTCTGTCCACTACCAATCGTCTCCTGTTGTTTTGATGGAAGACAACAGGGAGTATAAAAACTGTGAAAGGAAATTGGGTCCCTATGTTTGGAATTTTTCTTTGCACACACTATCTAATTGCATTTGCTAAAAACTTAGAAGAGCCCTCTAACCCATTCGAATCTCAATATCAATGGAAAGAGGTATGAGATTAAAATTTCGCATTTATGTTTTATTTATTATAATAGGCATGTATATGGTTGATTCTCATGTCTAACATCCCATAGTCAATATCAGTCTGAGACAAAGCCAATCACACACATGGGCACACAGAGCCATTCCTAAAGTCAATTGTTTCGACAGGACATAGGATTAGTACTATAACGAGCGTTCAATGTCTACTTGGAGGTGTGTAATGGATGTGATGATCTCTTTTTAATAGCCAATTTTTCACTACAAAGCTTGCTTGGATATTGGAATATAATAATGTCATTGATTTTTTCATGACACTTACATAAGTTTTCATTCCAATGTTCTTGTACTTTGACCGAGTCGATGCCAGAGAAATATAAGTACTAATTAAATTTCTAACTGGCAACTGTTACAAAATAAGTAATGAAATCACAGAGATGCTAAGTGCTTTTAACAATCTTAAATACAAACATGTAAGATTTAAGATAGTAAATTTGAGTTTGTAAGCGACTTAGAAACTAGTATGAAATTGGCAAGTTTTGCAAATAGTATTTGCAAAGGAAAAAATGTTAGAAGTTAAATAGGTGTTTATCGTACTAAAACTAAAATTTAGAGATTAATAAATTATATTTTCTTTTGTTGACTTGGAGATGGAAACCAATTGGTGTGAATTCATGCTTCTAACTCCTTAGAGGTGATTTACAAAGCAAGAACTTAGATCTTGTGAGAGACCATTCACAAAGATTGAAGTCCTAGACCCACCCATCATTTGTAGAACTCATTCCTAGATCTATGTTCTACTTTAACAATGTCTGGCTTCTCTTCCTTAAATTTACAATTCCATTTTGGTGAAAAGAAGCTCCATGGTGCCAATGATTGGCCACTAACCATTCATTAGAACAGATGTTGTATGTTCATTTGTTTGATACTTAATAGGAATCAGTTATCTTGTTAGGCAAAAGTTGAAAAGAACTGAATTAAATACATTTCTATATGCATATGTTCCTTTCAATTTTAGAGTTTCTGTTTCAAGAAAACAAAAATTGAAAAAATTGCAAACAACTTCATTTAGGTGTAAAAGTTTGTTGAAAACATGCTTAATTATCTGTAGATTGGATTATGACGACTTTATCTTTTATCTGTAGATTAGATTATGATGACTTTATTATTTGGATTATTTTTCTGTATTTATCTTTAAGATGACTTTATATATTTTCATATTAGGGAGTTATTATTCATGCCTAAGAATAACGAATGTATTTGAATTTTTGTTAAACTCTATCTCTATAGTCTAGCTCTATTTAAAGAGCTCTGTAATAGAAGTTTAAAATTATCCTCCATTTAACTTCTTATCTCTAATTTTAGAAAATAAATTTATGCTCTAATAACAACTAATTGGCCAAAGCTTTCGTCTTGAGGGATTTGTAAGTTGAGTGAAACCATAATAGAGGTTGACACTAATGTTTTAAAAATCGAATCGGACCAGCCGATTCGACCGAAAATAGTCTAACCAGCCAATTATTCGGTTCGGTTTCATCTAATAACCTTTATATATAAAAATCGGCTGGTTTATTCCTGAACTGGTCGGTTTATCTAAAAACTGGTCGGAGCTAGTTTATTGATGCAAAAAAGAACCTACTCTCAGTCTTCACTTTTCACTTCTTTTCCTAGAAATCTAGCTGTCTACTTCTCCTTGGTTCGTTCTTAACTATCTACTTTTCCTCGCTTTGTTTTCTCCTTCATCTCTCTCTTTTATTAGGTTAAAAATACTAGCAGTTTGTTTGTTTTGTTTAAAAAAAACTTTTGTTAATAGCTATACCCATTTTCAGGGACGGAGCCAGACATGTAAGGTAAGAGGGCCCAATGTTTAATTTTTTAAATTTTAGGAGGGCCCAACTCCTAAATAACTTCATTTATATATATATATATATAATATTTATTTTTTAAAAAATTTTGGGGGGCCTAGGGGCTAGCTACGTCAATGCCCATTTTTATTCTTCTCTAAGAACCCACTAAAATTGAATCCTTTCATTAATCTAGATCCCTAAACAATAGTACCCGAGGAAGAAAACCAAGTAAATGCCCATCTCATAACAAATATCCTCCTCAAAGAGGCATAGCTATGGCTCAACTCAAGCATTTCAGGCCATACAAATAGAGAAAGACATTTATCGAAGTTAACCAAATGACTCCCTCATCCACCTTCAACTACCTGTCCAGTAGATGATACTTGGAAGAAGAAAGATCTTGAAATTAATAGAAACACAGAAATTGGAGTGAGAATATATTAGGGAAAAACTACAAGAAAAGTAAATAAGTGAACTGCAAGAGGACTGAAGTAGGGCTTGTGTGTGCTGGTGCTAGCGTGATAAAGAATTAAAGATTAAACATTAAAGAATAAAGAGTGATGAAAGAAGATATGTGTTTAGGAAGAACGAAGAGTAAAGAAGATTTGTCAAATCAAGTTTACCTTTTAAATTTTATCCATACACGTGTACCTTTAATTAATGGGGTATAAATTATAAAAATTTATAGTGTTTTCTTTTTAGTCTTCGAATATGAATTTTTATTTTAATAAAATCATTAGCAATTAAAATTTAAAATAAAATTTTTAGAACAATAACAAATATTTTTTTTATAGTTTGTGACAATATAAATGTTTTTATTTTATTAATTAAACAAAATAATATTATTTTAATTAATTAAATTGAATCAATAAAAATTATAATTTGGGATAAAGTTTATTTTTTGAAAAAATAACGAGTATGGTTTATATTTAGTATGTGACAACATAAATGTTTTATTTCATTAATCAAACAAAATTATATTATTTTGATTAATTAAATTAAATCATTAGAAATTAGGAGTTTGTAGATAGTGTTGGAGAATTTGAAACTTTTGATCATTATGAGACACAACCTCCTTTAAAAAAACAAATGTGATTTATTATTATTATTTTAAGCTTTATATTAGACTCAAATTTATTTATTATTTGTTAATTATATAATAATATACATTGGTATATTTTTTATTTCAATAAAATATTATGATTTTACTTATTCTTATAATTTTACTTCTTATTTATTATATACTGGTTTTATAACAGTTTAATATCGGTTGAACCTTTAAACATTAAACATTTCCTTTTATCGGTTCAATATTTGTTTTGATTTTTAAAACATTGGCTGACACAACATCCACAATCGTTGCACCACCAGTTTTGATGGTAACAACTATGAAGCTTAGGCTATTAGGATTCCTATTCATCTTAAAGCTTTAGATCTTTAGGAGGCTGTAGGAGAAGACTATGAAGTGTTTCAATTATCCAAAAATCCTACAATGGTGGTGTTTAAGAATCACAAAGAGAGAAAGACAAAGAAGTCCAAGGCGAAAGCTTATCTTTTTTCAGTTATGTCAAGTGTAATTTTTACAAGAATTATGAATCTACAATCTGCTAAAAATATTTGGGATTATCTTAAATATGAATATCAAGGCAGTGAAAGAAACAAATGTATGCTAGTGCTCAACTTAATTAGAGAATTTTAGATGCAAAGCTTGAAGGAGACAGAAATTATTAAAGGCTATGTTAACAAGTTGCTAAACATTGTTAATAAGGTACGACTTCTTGGCAAGGATTTTCCTGATGAAAGAATTGTGCATAAAATTCTTGCCGCTATACTTGAAAAATATGATCCAAAATATCTTCATTAGATGAATCTAAAGATTTGTCAAGCATCTCTTTAGGAGAATTAGTAAATGCTTTATAGACACTAGAGTGGAAAAGAATGATAAGATAAGAAGAGGCAATACAAGGTGCCTTTCATATAAAAGCACAAAAACTAGGAGGAAAAGACAAGAATAATAACAAAAGGAAAAACAACAAAAAACTTGAAGGCTCTAATAAGTAGCAGGATGAAGCCTTTCCACTTTGTCCACACTATAAAGGGACAAATCACCCTCAAAGAATATGTTGGTGGAGGCTTAATGTCAAATACAAAAAGTTTGGTATTATGGGGCATATGGAATAGATCCACAAGTCTTAATCTGATGAGGCAAAGGTTCCTTAGAGAAAAATCAAGAGGAGCAACTCTTTGTTGCAACATGCTTCGCTACAGGCAATAGTTCCAATGATTCTTGGCTAACTGATAGTGACTACACAAAACATATAACCAATGAACAATGACCAAAACCTCTTTAAAGAGCTTGATAAAACCATTGTTTCTAAGGTGAAAAGTTGGAAATGGTGATTTTATCTCACTTAAAGGAAAATGAACTGTAGCTATTGAGAGTATAACAGGTTAGAAGCATATCACAGATGTTTTATATATGCCTAACATTGACCAAAATCTGCTTAGTGTTCCACAGTTAGTTGAAAAAGACTTCAAAGTCATATTTGAAGAAAATGGTGCTTGATTAAAGATAAGAAAGATAGAGATGCATTTAAGGTGAAAATGAGGCTAAAATTTATGTTTTAAATCTAACGGAGGAGGAGCAAATAGCTTTTTCAAGCATTGTGAGCAATGTCGAATTATGGCACAAGAGGCTTGAACATTCCTATCATACTGGACTTCTCTACATGCAAAAACATAACTTGGTGAGAGGTGTGTCATTACTCGAAGACAAGTTAGTTGATTGTGTGGCTTGTCAATGTGGAAAGCAAGTTAGAAAATCAGTCCCTTAAACAACATGGAGAGCAATACACAAGTTATAGTTGGACACAGATGTTGGAGGACCTAGAAAAATAACACCTTTAAATGGTAATAAATACTATATTACATTTATTAACAATTTCACCAGATTTTGTTGGATTTATTTTTGTAAATCCAAATTTGAGGTTGGTAATATATTCTAGAAATACAAAGCCTTTTTGAAAAATCAAAGTGGCTGCAGGTTGCATACAATAAAATTAGATAATGGGAAAGCATACACAAATAAAGTTTTTGATAAAATTGTGAAGAAACTGGTATTGAACACCAACTTACTGCGCCTTACACCCTGTAACAAAATGGCATAAGCGAGGGAAAAAGTTGAAGTATTATGGAAATGACAAGGTATATACCGTATGAAAAGAAATTGCTAAAGAAACTATAAGCGGAGGCTGCAAATATTGTTATATTTTTGCTGAATAGGCTGCCAACTAGAGTTTTATTTAAAAAACTCTATTCAAAGTCTGGTTTGGTTACAATCTAGATTTACAAAACCTTAAAAATATTTATTGTGTTTTTTTTCCTTATGTACCACA
>JAOSBP010013169.1:0-10870 GCA_027563825.1 Erythroxylum mucronatum | reverse complement strand
GCATTGTGAATTGGATATCAATCATATCCAATGGATTTGAGATATGAAATGTGTATGGATGATGAATTGAGAAATCTCTGAATATGAGCTATGGTTATATGCACATAAGTGAATTATGGAAAACAAAGATAGGTTTTTGTGGTGAATGATGAATATTATTGAATTTGAGGAGACATGAATTGAGGTTGAATGTGGATGAATTTCAATTAGAAGTTAAATTGTTTGAATAAGGTTGTAATAGAATAAAACGAAGTTGGGATAAGTGTAAGATTTTCATGAGGGAAAAATGTGTATATGTTGTCTTCCGATGACAAACTGTATTGATCTAGGAAAAATTGGACCAAGTTGCCTTAATGAAAGTTGTAGTTCGTCTTTATATCTTTCCAACACTATAAAGTATGTAATTTTTCGAGATCAGAGTTTAGAGTTATGCTTATTACAAGTTAGGGTGTCGTATAGGACGAAATTCCCGAACCTTTAGAGGGTATGAAGTGATATCGGGCTCGAAAAAGTTGATTTTGGCAAGGTTATGAGTATCGGGAAGTTAGGATGGGTTTAGGAACCTTTGGAGGGGTCTTGGAGAGTGGAAAATTTGTGTTATCCGTAAGTTACACGGCCTGCCCGTGTGAATTTACACGGGCCGTGTAAATCTAGGCGCAAGGGGCACATTTCACCCGAATGGTACACGGCCTGACCGTGTGATTTTACACGGTCCATGTAATTTGACCCTCTTAATGACAAAATTTGAATTTATGGTCTTCATAAAAGTTTTAGCCCTGGATGTTTACTTTCTAACCGTCAAGAGCAAAGTCAATCCGACATCTATAATGAAAGTTATGGCGTTTGCGCCAAAGTATGTTAATTAGGAATCAGGATATGAACATGTCGGATTCTTTCGATCATAACTCCCTCATCCGACCTCCAATTGAGGTGATTCTTAGACCATTAGTTTCCTAAGACATGTACCTTTCTATAAATAATAAGTTTGTACCTTTTGGAGTTGATTTAAGAGAGTTTGAATTAGAATAAGTGAGGGTTCGGGTTGAAGAGCATAATCAGAGTATGTGCACTCTTAGACTTTTAAGCATATCTTGAGCTATAGAACTCCGATTGAGGTGATTCTTGCTTTAAAATAAACAAGAGACATAGAGATAGGTTTTATATGGAGAAGTCAAATTGAAATTCGGATTTAATGATTTCCAATTTCGGTTCACAAACAGGAGAAATGAATTCAAGCATAGTGACTGTTTTATATGGGCACGCCTTTGAGAAAGTTGTGAGCAAAATTTTTTTGGGCCATTATAAGCAAGAAGATGAATTGATGATACTCAAGTAAATTCTGTTAGATTAAGCCATGTTCAAATGTGATTACAAGGAACCACGCTCTAGGTTTCATGTCTTTTAAGAGGTTGGATTCCGGAATTCTGACCCAACCTAAGCAATTTCAAGGCAAGTGTTGGACTTTGGAAGGAAGCGGAGTCCAACAGATGTATGAGTCTGCAAGAGCCGGGTTTTAGAAACGGGATCCAACATGTGTGGTATCAAAGTAAGAAAGTGAAGCGATGTTAGTTAAGGTTTTCAGTAAGAGTTGGGTTCTGGTAACAGGATCCAACATTCATCATGTGGTTCTTCTCTTGCAACTTTTTGAATAATTGGCTCATTCATTGGTATTTCAATTCTAACTCCTCCTGACTTCTTCACCGAATGTTCATCCCATTTCCATCCTTCATTTTCATCAAATTTTACATCTCTAGACACAAACATCTTCTCGGTTTCTGGATTGTATATTCTATACCCATTGGATTCTAAGCTATATCTCATCATTACCCCTTTCATTGCTTTTTCATCCAACTTTGTCCTCTTTGGTTCAGGAATGTGCATATAAGCAACATATTCGAACACTCTCAGCTAATTTACCTTTGGCTTAACTCCAAACCAAGCTTCAAATGGAGTCATTTCCTTCAAGGATCTTGTCTTTAATCGGTTCTATACATAAACAATAGTAAAACATGCTTCGGGCCAAAATTTCTTTGGAATCTTCATGCTAAACATCATAGCCTTAGCCATCTCCACAATTGATCTATTCTTTCTCTCTGAAATTCCATTTTGCTGAGGTGAGTATGCAACTGAAAACTGATGGAAAATCCCTTCTTTTTCAAAGTAATTCTTCATCTCATTCGAAATGTATTCCCCTCCTCTATCACTTCTCAAGCATCTCAATTTCTTTCCACATTGGCTTTCAGCTTCAGCCTTCCATACTTTAAACATGCCAAACACTTGATCTTTGCTCTTCATAAAGTAAATCCATCAGTATCTTGACACATCATCAATGAATTCTACATAATACCTACTTCCTCCAACAGATAGTGTCTCCATTGGTCCATAAACATTAGTGTGTACCAATTGTAATTTTTCCATAGTTCTCCGATCACTTGTTGGGTAAGGTAACACATGGCTTTTGCCCTTTGCACAAGCTTCACATATGGATTTCATCTTGCTACTCAATGGTGGTATGCTATGGACCAACCCTTTCTTCTACATTTCAACAACATAATCCAAGTTTGCATGTCCATATCTTTGATGCCACAATTGAGTCATTTATGTCAATGAGAGAGCAGAAAAATCTCCATCCACTTCTTGCATTTTAATCTTGAAAACTCTGTTAACCATCGGGACTTTATGCACCAAATCACCTTGCTTATTGAATATCCTACACATTTCATCTTCAAAGTACACCTTACTTCCTTTCCAATAGCTGACCAACACTAATCAAATTTTGATCAAGTTCAGGAATGTAATACACATCATCAAGGATTACATTTCCAGCTTTTGTTCCTAGTTCCACAGCCCCCTTCCAAGAAACCGGTATGATCTCACCATTTCCAATCTTCACTACCATGTTTATGTTTGTGTCTTTCTTTATAAATGCTCCTCTTCTTCTTGTCATATGGTTTGAACATCCACTATCCACTACCCATTCACCTTCCTTCTCCTCCTTTGCTTCAGCAATGCATGTCTCTGCATTAGATTTATCACTTCGGTTTGTATGACATGTCCCCACTACAAAAGCACTCTCTTCTATTACTGGTTTTTCTGTTACTTTGCTAGTTTGAGAAGAGCTTGGCTGATTGTTTGAAGGGTTAGCTTAGAGGTTTGGACTGATTTCTGAAGGTTATTGAGGTAATGAATTGTGTACAGGAAAGGCATTTTGTGGCTGATGGCTTAAGGTTTGTGATTGGATCGAATGGTATGACATTTGGTGAATATAAGCTGATTGAGATGCCTATGGTTAAGTTACTTATGGTTGAGGTGTATAGGCTTGAGTTATTGAAGGCTGTGAGGTGAATTGTGATGGATATGTTGCATTTTCACAATTTGCAACAAAATGAGCTTGATAAGTTTGTAGTTTAGGAGCATTTTGGTAAGGCTGAGGAGGGATTGGTTGATTTGGTGACATAGCTTGCTTTTGTAAGGGTTGAATTAGTGGTGGTTTACCAAAAATGGGACTTTGAGGATTTTGTTGCTTTTGCTTCCACTTCTCATAACATACCCTCTTCGAATGTCCTCTTTTCCTACAATGTATGCAATCCACATTTTCATTCCAAAAGCATTCATCAGCAGCATGATTTGTTTTCCCACAGAATTTGTAACTTGAAAACATTCCCCACCTTGAACTCCTAGATCCATTTTACAATTGGTTTGAGTTGTTCCCTACATATTGGTTGGTAGGTTGTTAGTTTTGGGGATGGTTCATATAAGACACTTGATGAGGGAATGGTGTTTGAGGATACATTGGATGTAGTTGATATTGAATGTGGTTTTGGTGATAATTCTGGTTTTGTGGACATGAGGGCTGATAAGGATTTTGAATGTTTTGAGGTTGGTTCTGCAAGTGTGATGGTATCTGAGGTTGGATAACATTTGAATCAAGATGGTTTTGAGTTGGATTTGAGGTTTGGGTGAGAATGGGTGGATTTTCAGGCACTTTGAATCTTTCAGCCTTTAAGGCATATTCTTCTCCTTCCCTTCAAACTCCATGTCTCTCTTCATGCATCTCCAACACATTGAATACTTGCTCCAATGTCACTGAATCCAGATCATTAGTGAATTGCCATTCTACAGGTGCAATGGTTGCTTCAAACCACAAGGGTAATCTACTCAAAAACTTGTCCACTAATCTACCTGAGCTTGTGTTTTCTCCAAATTCCTTCAACTGTTGGACCAAATTTAAGAATCTGGTTTTTGTAGCTCCCACACTTTCTTCATCTTTCATCGAGAAGTTCTCAAAGCTTCTCATCACAGCTTGCTTCTTCAACTTTAAGGACTGAGCCGAGCCCACATATTCAAGTTTCAATGTTTCCCACAACTCTTTCTCAACAAAATAGCTTCACTTACTACCAATCTCAAGAAAACAAGAGCTTTAAAGTCCTTGTCTCTCTCCTATCTGATTCTTGCTTGTTGCTGCTCTGTTAAGTTTGCTATACCATCAGCTTCAGTCACTCCTTCACTCACAACATCCCAACTCTCACACATCCTAAGACAGTGCTCAACTCTAAGAGCCCAAGCTTTGTAGTTTTCTCCAGTTAAAATCGATATATTGGCTTGCATACTTTGCATATTCATCATAGGAAAGTTTGTACCTAACATGGTTTCGGTTTAAACCAGACTAGTGAACTGTGTAGCTCTGATACCACTTTGGATGGTTGAGCTGGAGATGGGAAAACTTTAACAAGACTTGAACTTCAGGTCAGCTATAAGTTCCAAGCTCCAATCTCTTGGAAAAATAGAACCTAAAGTGGAGAGCAGAATCCTTAGAGCTTCTGCTGGATGAGCTAGCTTCAACAGATCTTTCCAATCTACTTAAGGCTAAAGCTTGAAGATGAACCAGAAATTCCAACAACAAACACTTCAGCAAAAATAACTTGACATCAAATGCTCTAGCAGAAACTAAACTTCAATATCACAAGCTTGAAGATGCCTCGAGTCTGCACTCTTCAGCAGCAACTTCGGATTCAAAATGTCTTGCTTTCAATGAATGAAGGCTTTGAAGATGAACAACATTTGCATTCTATAGGCTGAATGTACTTTTTGGAAATGGGAATTTATGGTAGCCATGTATGTATTTCAGTGTATGAGAAATTATAAGCCAGTGTTTGTAAAATCCGAATGTATGTAACTATGAAGTTCCAGAAATGGATTTTGCACTTTCAAATATGCTTTTTCCACTCAAGAACTTACTACTTAGCTCTCTTTTCATTCATACATTCACAATAACTCTGAATCAATGGTAATAGCAAGAAGAAATTATGAAATCAAATGAAAAGTAGAAGATGAAGTTTTTCAGAAAATTGCAGCTACTGTTCCATTGATTTTTTCTTTCAGAAGTGTTGTTTTGAGCTTTTAAAGTTAGCTCTTCACACCATCCTTGCTTGTTTTACATCAATGGTCCAAAATGAAAAAGAAAATCAGCTAATGAGTAGGATCTTGACAAGTTTTATCCTCTCATTGGTTCAGCTAGAACAAAAGTAAGATTGTTGGTTCATATACCAACAGAAACTGACATTGTGATCTCTTACTGACATAAAGCTGCAAACATTAAAAGATAAAAAGATGCTTAAAAAACTAAAAACTATGGGAACAAAAACTGATGCTCGGCATCATTTCTTCAATGCCAATTGTTGCTTGACTTTAAAATTCCTCAGTTTGCTGACTTGTAGAACTTTCAATTGCTTCAGATTTTCTTCTGACTTCAATTGCTCGGTTCAAGTTTTTGCTGCTCTTGCTACACATCTTCAGATTTTCCATTTTTCTAGTTTTCTTTGCATGTAGCTTCATCCTTATTGCTTGTCTTGCTTTGCTCATCATTCTTATTCTGGCTTTCAATCATTCGGACTCTTGTTTTTGAATCCAAACATCTCTAAATTGCTCTCAAAACCATCATCTCTAGTTTCCTCTTCAATGCTGGAATTCTGCTCTTCATTTTGCTTCTCCTCTTCACTTTCACTGAACTTGCAAACTCTTCCACAAACTTCAACATAGCTGGCTGCATGAAACAACACAAGTCAACAACGATTACATCAACCTATGGGACGAAAGAGTTAACATAATTATGGTAAGTGGGAGAGAACGTTGTCTCTGTCAGGAAGCCTCCACCGTGAAAGTACACGAGGAGAGGAAGCTTTTGGTTAGTCCCAGCGATGAGTTTTGGAAGGTAAAGTTTGGACGAAAGATTTGCTTCCGATGAGTAGATAACATCTTTTGAGAGAACGTCGGATTCAGATTCTGTTGACTTGTGTTGCTTCATGCAGCCTGCCATGTTGAGGTTTGTGGAGGAATTTGCATAGTCAATGAGGATGAAGCAGAGAAGCAGATTGAAAACCAGGATTTCAGTGTTTAAAAGGAAGCTAGAGTGATGATTTTGAGAGCAATTCAGAAATGCTTGGATCCAAAAAATATAATCCAATTGCTTGAAAACCAGAGTAAGAATGAAGAGCAAAGCAAGACAAATGAGAAGGATGAAGCTACATGCAAAGAAAGGCTGAAGAATGAAGAATCCAAAGATGTGTAGTAAGTGCAGCAAAACCTGAAGCAGAGTAATTGAAGTCTGAAGTAAACTTCTGAGAAAAAACCTGAAGCAATTGAAGTCCTACAAGTCGACAAAGCTGAGAAATTTAAGTCAAAGCACCAAGTGGCATTGAAGAAATGAAGTTGAGCATCAGTTTTTGTTCCCATAGTTTTCAAGCATTCTTTGTTTTTTTACTTTTTGCTTTTTGCAGCTTTAAATCATTATGAGATCACAATGTCAGTTTTTGTTAGTGTATCAACCAACAACTTTACTTTTGTTCTAGCTGAACCAATGAGAGTATAAAACTTGTTAAAATCATATTCATTAGCTGTTTTTATCTTTTAATTTGAGCCATTGATGTAAGCAAGCAAGGAAGGTGTGAAGAGCTAACTTGAAAAGCTAAAAATCGTTCATCTTCTAAGCAATGAAACAATAGCAGTACCTTTTGTGAAAAAATATCATCTTCTTCTCTTCATCTCTTTTTACAATTTTTCCTTGCTATTATTATTGATTCAAAGTTGCTGTGAATGTGTGTGCATAGAGAGCTATGTTGAAAATTTCTTCGAGTGGAAAAGAAGCAGATTTGAAAGTGCAAATTTCCATTTCAGAAACTTCATAGTTTCTATACATCCAGATTTTACAAACATTGGTTTTTGGATTCTTACATACACTGAGAGATACATACATTGTTACCATAAGTTGACATTTACAAAGAGTACATTCAGTCTATAGGAAGCAAAATGTTGTCTTTCTGTAGAGTGTTGTCCATTTAAAGGAAATCAGCTTAGTTCAGTTACAGCTGGGAGAGACATTTTAAGATTCAGCTCATCTTTGCTAAAGTGATATAGGTTATGTTCTTTTCACCGAGGCTTGGAGTTGAAGCAGCCTTGAAGTTCAGGTCATTTTATTGAAGTGTAGGGAGTCTTGTTCTCACTTTCCATAGTGGTATCAGAGCTACACGGTTCACTAATCTGGATTGAACCAAAACCATGACAGGTACAAGCTTTCCCATGATGAATTTACAAAGTGTGCAATCAAATATATCTGTCTTAACTGGAGAAAATTACAGAGCTTGGGCTCATATTGTTGAGGATTGTCTTAGAATGTGTGAGTGTTGGGATATGGTGAATGAAGTAGTGATGGATGTTGAAGGATTGACAGAGCTGACAGATCAACAATTAACAAGAGTTAGGCAAGATAGAGACAAGGATTTCAAAGCTCTTGTTTTCTTAAGATCTATAGTGAGTGAGGCTATTCTATTGAGACATGCAAGTTGCAAAAGTGCTAAAGAATTGTGGAAAACTTTGAAACTTGAATATGTGGGCTCGGCTCAGTCCTTGAGGTTGAAGAAGCAAGCTGTGATGAGGAGTTTTGAGAACTTCTCGATGAAAGATGAAGAAAATGTGGGAGCTACAAAAACCAGTTCATAAGCTTGGTGCAGCAGCTGAAGGAGTTTGGAGAGAATACAAGTTTTGACAGATTAGTGGATAAGTTCTTGAGCAGATTGCCTTTGAGGTTTGAGGCAAACATAGCACCTGTGGAATGGCAATTTACTTATGATCCAGAATTTGTGACATTGGAGCAAGTCTTCAATGTGTTGGAGATGCATGAAGAGAGACATGGAACTCGAAGGGAAGGAGAAGAATGTGACCTGAAAACTGAAAGGTTTAAGGTACCTGAAAATCGACCTATACTCACCCAAACTTCGAGTATAAATCAAAACCATCTTAACTCAAATGTTGTGCAACCTTAGAGTCCCTTACATTTACAGAACCAACCTCTAAACACTCAAAATCCTTACCAGACCTCATATCCTCAAAACCAGAATTACCATCAAAATCAAATGCAATATCAACTGCAACCAATATATTCTCAAACACCATTCCCTTATCAGCTGCCTTACATGAATCATCCTCAAAACTACCAAGCTACCAACCAATATGCAGGGAACAGTTCAAACCGAATGCAAAGTGGATCTAGAAATTCAAGGTGGGGAATGTTTCCAAGTTGCAAATTATGTGGGAAGAACAATCATGTTGCTAAAGAGTGCTTTTGGAATGAAAATGTGGATTGTATACATTGTAGAAAAAGAGGACATTCAAAGAGGGTGTGTTATGAGAAATGGTTGAATGAACAACAAAATCCTCAAAGTCCTCTCTTTAGTAAACCACCACCAATCCATCCCTTACAAAAGCAAGTTATTTTATCAAGTCAACTAATTCCTCCTCAGCCTTACCAAAATGCTCCTAAATCATAAATTTATCAAGCTCATTATGTTGCAAATTCTGAAAATACAACATATCCACCACAATTTACCTCTCAGCCTTCAATGACTCAAACCTATACACCTCAACTATAAGTAACTCAACCATATGCATCTCAATCAGCCTATACCCACCAAATTCCATGCCATTCGATCCATTCACAAACATTAAGCCAACAGTCACAAAATGCCTTTCCTTTGCACAACTCATCATCTCAACAACCATCATAAATTAGTCCAAACCTCTAAGCTATCCCTTCAAACAATCAGCCTAGCTCATTTCAGACTAGCAAAGCAACAGAAAAACCAGTGATAGAAGAGAGTGTTTTTGTAGTGGAAGCTTGTTAAAAAACCAGAAATGATGAACCTGATGCAGAGATATGCATAGCTGAAGCAAAGTAGGAGAAAGAAAGTGAATGGCTAATGGACAATGGATGTTCAAACCATATGACAAGAAGAAGAGAAGCGTTTGTGAAGAAAGATACAAACATAAACACGGTAGTGAAGATTGGAAATGGTGAGATCACACCAATATCTTGGAAGGGGGCTGTGGAACTAGCTACAAAGGCTAGAAATACGATCCTTGATGAAGTATATTACATCCCTGAACTTGATCAAAACTTGATCAGTGTTGGTCAGCTATTGGAAAGGAAGTATAAGGTGTATTTTGAAGATGAAATGTGTAGGATTTTCAATGAGCGAGGTGAACTAGTGCATAAAGTTCCAATGGTTAACAGAGTTTTCAAGATTAAAATGCAAGAAGTGGATGAAGCATTTGTTGCTCTCTCATTGACAGAGGTGACTCAACTATGGCATTGAAGATATGGACATGCTAACGTGGACTATGTCATTGATATGCAGAAAAAGGGCTTGGTTCATGGAATACCTTCATTGAGCAGCAAGTTGAAATTCGTGTGTGAGGCTTGTGCAAAAGGGAAAATCCATGTTTTACCTTATCCAGCAAGTGATTGGAGAGCTACAGAAAAATTGCAATTGGTGCACACTAATGTTTGTGGATCAATGGAGAAACCATATGTTGGAGGAAATAGATATTATGTAGAGTTCATTGATGATGTATCAAAGTATTCGTGAATCTACTTCATGAAAAGTAAAGATCAAGTATTTGGCATGTTTAAAGTATGGAGGGCTGAAGCTAAAGCTCAATGTGGAAATAAGTTGAGATGCTTAAGAATTGATATAGGAGGGAATACATTTCAAATGAGATGAAGAACTACTTCGAGAAAGAAGGAATTTTCCATCAGCTATCAGTTGCTTATTCACCTCAGCAGAATGGAGTTTCAGAGAGAAAGAATAGATCAATTGTGGAAATGGCCAAGGCTATGATGTTTGGGATGAAATTTCCTAGGAGTCTTTGGCCTGAAGCACTCCTCATTGCTGTCTATGTGCAAAACAGATTGAAAACTAGAGCCTTGAAGGAGAAGACACCATTTGAAGCTTGGTTTGGAGTTAAACCAAGGGTAAATTAGTTAAGAGTATTCGGATCTGTTGCCTACATGCATATTCCTAAACTAAAAAGAACAAAGTTAGATGAGAAAGCAATGAAAGGAGCAACAATGGGTTATAGTGTGGAATTCAAAGTGTATAAAATTTACAATCCTGAAACTAAGAAAATGTTTGTGTCTAGAGATGTGAAATTTGACGAGAATGAAGGATGGAAATGGGATGAGCATTCAGTGAAAAGTCAGGAGGAGTTAGCATTGAGATACCAATGAATGAACTGCTTGTTGAAGAAGTTACAAGAGAAGAACCACATGATGGAGTGATAGCAGCAGGAAATTTTGACAATTTTGAAGAAGAAGGGAATCAAAGAGATGATGAAGTGATAGCAGCTGGAGATTTTAATAATTCTGAAGAGGAAGGGAATCAAGAGGTGGCATCACCTAGATCAGGAAGGGATGACTCAAGCTTTAAAATTCAGGAGGAGACTTCAAGCTCGGATAGTGACCACAAAACAAGAGACCTGGCCTCGATTTATAATGAAACTAACCCCATTTTTGATTTCAGGTACAATGTTGCAGATG
>JAOSBP010013113.1:0-10871 GCA_027563825.1 Erythroxylum mucronatum | reverse complement strand
ACACCAGTTCATAATACTTAAGAGCACACTCACTGTACCCGTCCCACCTTTTCCACTCAATCTTTCTCAATTCATTTCAGAAGGCTATGATTCTTGGTTTAGATGTAGAGAAAAGTATTAAGAATTCAATGGTTCAAGAATCAAGTCATTTGGAGGTCCAGAGAAGAAGTTATGGTCAAAAGAAGCAACCCTGTTTATGAACTCAATCATACTGAACCTGTTTCGAGGAAACAGCCATAAATTTCTCTACAGATATCGGATTAAGGTGTTCTTTATATGGTTGGAAAGAGGACTTCAAGATCTACAACTTTCATGAAGACATCAAAGACGACCAATTCCAACATTTAAAGGGTAGAAAATAAAGCAGACGATGGATGACGTTATTTTGAGACGATGATGACATCATCAGACGATACAGATTGGGAAAATCTCCATAACTTTCCCTACAGACATCGGATTAAGGTGTTCTTTATATGGTTGGAAAGAGTACTTCAAGATCTACAACGTTCATGAAGACTCAAAGACCAATTCCAACGTTTGAAGGGTAGAAAATAAAGCAGACGATGGATGACGTCATTTTGAGACGATGATGATGTCATCAGACGATACAGATTGGGAAAATCTCCATAACGTTTCCTACAGACATCGGATTAAAGTGTTCTTTATATGGCTGTAAAGAGGACTTCAAGAGCTACAACTTTCATGAAGACCTCAAAGAACAATTCCAACGTTTGAAGGGTAGAAAATAAAGCAGACGACGGATGACGTCATTTTGAGACGATGATGACGTCATCAGACGATACAGATTGGGAAAATCTCCATAACTTTCCCTACAGACATCGGATTAAGGTGTTCTTTATATAGTTGGAAAGAGAATTTCAAGTTCTACAACTCTTATGAAGACCTCAAAGGCTAATTATTTCATCTGAGGGGTCAAACAAAAAGCAGACGAATGGATGACGTCATTTTGAGACGATGATGACGTCATACTGAGACGAAAGCAAAATGAGACGATCAAACTGAGACGCAAAATGTCAAACATGAGACGAAGTCTAAGGCTGAAGCAATCAAAAGGGCATAACTTTCCGCTTAGATGTCCAAAATTTTCATACTATATACTGTTGGAAAGATAAAAGAAAGATCTACAATTTTCCAGAAGACAACTTTGCCGAAATCTATTTATATCAATCCCAATTTTGCCCCTAAATTCCAAAGATGAATTTTCCATTCACATACTGCACCAATTTCTTAACTTCATGACAACTTTTGAGGCTCTTAAAGACAGAATTGAAATTCAATGTCTACATACGAAATGTAGCCATATATCTCTAGTTTAATCTAAATTAAGAATCATCTCGTTCGGACAACTAAAGAAAACGTTGTGGCTAAAAGACTGAAGCATACTCAGTGAATATTTTCCAGATCATCTACCATTTTCTTTCAGAATCTTTCCTTAACATAACTCATACCAAAATCACCTTTTCCTACTCTATACACTCTTCATTCTTAACTTCATTTCAGATCACTATCATCCGAAAAGAAAAACATAGTCCATGATTAATCATGAGCACTAATAACGAACATACACATATGTACATATTCTTCATCAACTTAGTATACATATTCATCTTCATTTTTGCTTTCATTTCCCTTATAACTTTCACCTAATAACCTTAATGTAGAAGTACTGGATCGATTTGTTGATTGTTAATATTTGTTTTACTGTTGGATACTAGAGTCACCGATTAATCCACGTCCCAAACTCAAAGCCTTTGATGATTGCTTTTTGTGAGAAAGTATAGAGAGTTTCTAAGAATATAGAGAGAGATTTTTTCATATTCTCTCAATGTAATCTTTGTTTCATCCTTTTATTTGAGGATGATAACCGCCAAAAGTTATTTTTTGTGTAACTTCCAACAGTTAATTTGTTCTGATTCCTAGTCTTTCATAAAAAAGCAATCAATGGTGTCATGGTTATCTTATCCACACAGCTCGTATCTTTGCTGAATAGCTTTCACTAGAGCTCAAGAAGAGGCTTTAATATTATTTAGTTGTCGGGTCAAATTATTAGCTTGCATTTTAGTGATTGGGTCAACAGCTAAAGCTCCCTTTTGCTCACGAAAGGTCGTATGCTGTCTACTTCTTATTAGCTCAAGGTTTGTTATTAATAATTTTGATGATGACCATATAATATTTCAAAATTTAAAATAGATTTATTTCCTTATATTATTAACGGTCTAATTCTAAAAAAGAAATAAAATCATAGGATAAATTATTCATTCATATTGGATTTATTTCCTTATATTATTAACGATCTAATTCTTAAAAGGAAATAAAATCATAAATTGGATTTAGTTCCTTATATTATTAATGATCTAATTCTCAAAAGGAAATAAAATCATAGGATAAATGCTTCATTCAAATTAGCTTTGTTTCTTTATATAGGTAAGGTTATAATTCTCAAAAGGAAATAAAATCCTAGGATAAATGCTTCCTTTCTTGTAGGAACCTTTTTTATGAACTGACCTTATTTGTTTTACAAAATCCAGAAGGATCCTACTAATCATATATTTTGTCAATCAGCTCCAGATTTCTTTTAACAGTTGATTATTGCAAGATTCTAGCAATGAAGCAACGGCTAGCTGAATAAAATGCCTATTTAAAAAAGGGCCACTGCATTTTGTGAAAAGAGGGGCATATGTCAAATTCTTAAAATACTTCAGCAGCATCAAAAGTCATATCTATATTGTTGGACCCCAATCTTTTAGTGGAGTTTAAAAATATTAAAAGAAATTAAATGGGTGTTTTTGAGTATGTATGTGTTGTGGGTGTTTTAGAGTTAAATGAAATTGATGTGAAAAGAAGTGGATTTTGGTTTTTGTTGACTTGGAAATTTTGAATAAATTTGTGTGTGTAAGGATACCATGACAATTATAGTGATTAATTTGATTTGAATGGAAGTTGAAAAGCAAGAAATGATTAGTGAAAGTGTTAAATTTTAGGGAATTGCAAGTCTGACTTTTTGGGATGAATAGTAACAAAGAGTTGACTTTTGATGTGAAACCTTCATGAATTTTTCTGGCTTGATTTAGCCAGAATTTGATAAAATGATCTCCATGAAACTTGTAGCTTCTGTTGAGAGCTTTCTATCGCCATAAAGTATGCAATTTTTTGATATCTGGATTGAAAGTTATGACCATTCGAATTTAAGTTTATTTTGCTTTGTTTTTGAAAATGTTCATAAGGGTAGGTTTTGTATATGCTAGCTTTGAGGCAAATTTTGGATTGATATGGTTTGAATTGGGTCACGTAGCCTTCTTGAAAGTTGTAGAGGAAATTCATAGCTTTCTAATGAGGTATAGCATGCCATTTTTGGATATGGGAATTGGAAGAAGTGGATTTTTGAAGTTTGAATGTTGTCTAGGAAAGAAATTTCGGGACAGAAACTTTGATTGGTATTTTGACCCTCTTAGAGGTGTAAATTGTTCTTGGAGTCTTCACGAAAGTTGTAGGTTATGTTTTTAACTTTCCATTGATACAAAGTATGGAATTTTTGGACAATAGAGTGAAAAGTTATGATGTTTAGAAATTTTGATGCTGTTTAGGATGAAGTTGACGAAGAAACACTTTGTGTGAACTTTTTGACCCCTTTAGAGACCTAATTTGTTTTTAAGTCCTTCGTGAAAATTATAGAGCATTCTTTTATCTTCCATTGATACCAAGTTTTCAATTTTTGGAGTTCTAAGTTAAAAGTTATGGATATTAGAAGTTAGGGGTTGGGTCAACTAGGGGCGAGCGCCCGAGTGCACTCGCGAGTGCCCGCCGGCTCACTTGCGGGCGCACAAGCGTGCACGCGGCCATTTTCAAACATTTTTTTTCTGATTTGACCTCCCTCCACTCTTTTGATCATATCTTTTTCATCCGACATCCAATTGATCTGATTTTTGAAGCGTTGGATTCCTAAGACATCCTTCTATCTCTCCATACCAAATTTGTGATTTTTGGAATTGATTTGAAAAAGATTGATTGAATCAAAGTGAGAGGATTGGATAAAAAGTTATAAATTGGATATTTTTCGAAACATGGTTCAGTACTTTAGAGATATCTTGATCCATAGAGCTCCGATTGAGTTGATTTTTGTTTCAAATTAAACGAAAGGCATGGAACTAAAAGTTTTCTGAAGGATTTGAATGTCAATTTAGCCTCTAAGATGTTCAATTTCTTGAGTGAAGTTAGGTGTAGGGTTCAGTCTTGGTTTATTATAGGTCTGGAAGTGTTTTGACCATAACTTCCTCATTTCTGAACCGAATTGAGCGTTTTTGGCGTCGTTAGAAATGTAACACAATGAGGAACATTTCTCTAGAAGGAAGTGTTAACAAATTCCTTCAATTTGATGATGTGAAAAATATCCTAAGCAAATCATGATTTAATGAATTTTGAGACTTTGATTTATTTTATGATTTTGAGGACTTAATTAGCATGTTAATGTGAGAAATTCACATGTTAAATTGAGTAAGATCATATGGCATAAGTTTATAGGATTATGTTAAATTAAAGTGATAGAAATTAAAGTGTTAGAAGGCATGAAGGGCAAATTTGGAAGATCACTTAAGGTTTTAGGTTATAAGGCTTATAAGGAAGGGTACAAAGGTCTTTTCTCACTCATTAAAGGCACACTTGTATTTAAGAATTATGGGCTGTCGTATAAAGAAGGAGTAAGGCACGAAAAATGAAAGAAAAAAAACAAAGAAGAGAGGGAAATGAGAAGAGTGTTTCGGTGAAAAAGGAGAATGAAGAAAAGAAGCTAGGTCACGATTTTTGATGAATTTCAAGAGGCGTTTTCAAGTTGATTCAAAGGGAAAAATGAAGAGGATGATGAGGGCTTTCATTAGAGACAAGAAACACTTCATTTGATGAAGGATTTAAGGTAAGTTGGATTTTAAGATTTTGAAATTGTGAAGTGATTTTGGTTTAGATAGCTTAAGGATTGAATGGGTTTGTGATTTCTAAAGTTAATTTTGGTGATTATGCCCTATAGGATGTTCAATTTTGGATGGTTATTAATTAGGATTTATGTCATGAATTAGGGAATTTAAGTGAGGCTTTGGAGAAGTTGAGGCTTTGAACAAGTTCCAAGCATGGATATGAGGTAGGCATCACATTTATGATTGAGTAATGAGCCACTAACTTGATACTAAGCTTTCTTTTGTTTTCGAAATCAAGAAATAAAAATTAGTTTTTGAATTAAATGACTAAATGATTTTAATTACTTCATTTATTGCTTTTAAATGATGTAAAGAAGTTACTTATGTGTGTACATGCGTCTAGTTGATGGAAATTGATTTGTCATGAATGTGGAAAATGTATATGTATTGTTGAATTATTGTGGTTATTGAAATTGAGTTGCGATTTATGAATTATGCTCAAGTTATGCCATTAAAACATGTTATGGCATTTTGTATGAATGAGAAGATAGAAAAGCCATAAAGTATGAGCATTCGATAAATTGATTTAAGCATGATTATGTGCTTTTGTGTGGGCAAGAGAGGAACATTTCATTAGTGACGTGCAAATCGACGTCCAGCCTTATCCAGGCTGCCCGCTTGTGGCCCACAAGATCCGAAAATGGACTAGTTTTGTTCACGGTTTAAACTTCGGTTTATCCGTTTTGTTCCACGGAACTCTCGAGCCATTGTTTGTGCATTGCATCTTTGAATTGTCAAGTATGTTGCATAAATTGAGTGTTTTGTATTGATGGTTAAATGGATTATGCTATGTGATGTGATGATATTTTGATTATGAGTTTTGAGTTCGAATTTCGTATTTGACTGAAAACGAAGCATTTTATGAAATTATCATGATTTTTATATAACAAATGAACTTTTTAACAGTTTTACTAATTGAATTGAAAATATGTGACATGGATTTCAATTTGAACTTTACAATAGTTTTTGCTTGTTTTCAGTTATAAACTTGTTACCTACGAGCTATAAGCTCACCCCCCTTCATTCCCATCCACAGGTGATGAGAAGAAGATCGGGTGAAAGACAGTGAAGGTTTTTGTTTGTTTGTGTTCATCCTGTATTGTTTTTAAGTTAGATGTTGTTAAGAATTTTGGGACTTTTATATCCTGTGTATTTTGGAGTTGTATCTTTGTATTTTGGGATTCGAATTCTGAGATTGATGTTGTATTGTGGCTTGAAATGCCATTAAAGTTCGTAATGCATTTATTTTGGAATGTGAATAATGAGTTATGGATTTTGCGTATGGATATGGTATATATAATATGATTTTGATGATGAGAATTATCGAAGTGCTATGGGTATATATAAATGTGTTTGTTTGTGTTGGGATTCCGGACAAGAGGTCCGATGAATTGTGTGATGGATTGGAAATATTGCAGTGTTTTTATTTATGGCTTGATTGGTATATAGCAATGTGTGAGATGTTCATGAAAAGAAAAATAAGATTTTTAAAAGATGAATAATGAGATATGTTTTGAATATGAAGAATCGAGTTAAATGAATTGAGGTTATGGAATTAATGAATTTCAAATGGGACATTGAATTGTCTTGAATGATATTGAATGAAAAAAAATGAAGCGATGTTAGTTAAGATCTGATTCGTTGGTTAAGAGTTGGGTTCCGGGAACAGGATCCAATAACTATCGTCAGCTATGCTAGACATTTTTGGTAGGTGAGGTAAGGTGGATCAAACCTTTGGCTTTGATACCATGAAAACAAAGTTAAGGTTGATGAAGCAATTTTTATTTCATCATACTCTGAATATATACAGATAAGGTCATTTTATACTTGGCCTAAATGAATGTTATTATCTACTGTGTTGAGGAATCTGTAATAGAATTGACAGCTAATACAATTCTGTTACAGTGGAAGCTACTAGTATTATGTACAAAATGAAAAGAAATAAAACAGAAATGTTTGTGTGGCTTGGTCTATTTAGCGGGTCAGCCAAGTCTTTTAACACTTCTTGTTGGAGAAACATAAGTAATTATATTTTCTGCATTTATATCCTTCAAATTTTTAGTTTGATGTTTAGCAAGAAAAAACACAATTATATAAAGAACCTGTAGAATTGACACAGAATCATCATGACAACAATAATGATCTCAGAGAGTCATCTCACTAGAAATATAAATTATGTTTACTCATATGCACCACAACAATTTTCCTTGAACATTTGTCTTTTGTAATAAGCTTTTAAAACCCAATTACTACCATCGTAAAACCTTGATTAAATTACCGAGCACACCACTGGTCAATGTCATTGTAAACAAAGCTGAAACAGTAGTTAAAACAAATTTCAAGTCAAAGCTTAGAGATAATCAAAATGGAAAAGATTAAAACTAAAACTGAAAGTTAATAATCTTTCTCACCTAACAACATAAAAAATGCCAAAAAGCATTTATTGGAATAGCTTATGGAAAATGCATAGCAATTCTAGAAAAACTTGTTTGTACCATGAATCATGAGACCACCATAATTATCATTCCAAATTATCAGTTTATGCTCCACGCTTTTGTAATATCCCATTATCTCATGTTGGGGGCTAGTACCCCAGAAAAGAGTATATGAGAGTATATAGAGAAAATTAGAATTGCATTTCACGCTCATGCATAATTGAGTATGCACATACACGTGAATAATTATTTTTGACACATGAAAATAATTATATATGCATTCTTTGACATTTTCTGGGTATAATTGATTTATAAATACGATTAAAATGTGAATCGAGGATTAATTGTGTTAAAAATTTATTTGGAGAGTATTATTATTATTTCGGAATTTTTGGTGAATTATTTCGAAATTTTTGGTGAATTTTAGGAAAATTTCTAAAAATTTGGGGTGTTTTGGACTAGGAAAAATAGACAAATGGCATTGTGACATGTGGTAGTCTTAGTTGTTAACAAATAGCCCACATGCATTAGTGACATGTGTCAATGACTCATAGACATACGTAGTCACGTGTTCTGCTGAAAATTTTTCCAACCCTCTCAGTGTTCTTCACCGAGCATCATCAACACCAAGACTTTCTCTTCTTGATCATCCATCACCAAAACAACTATTCATGGTTATGTATTGGGCAGGTTAGAAACTGCTTGTTTCTCTTTATTTTGCTTCCATCGAAATCTCACTATTGGAGATTATATTCTTGAAACCACCGAAACATGTTCTTCAATCTTACTGTTGGAAATTTTTGCTGAAAACAAGTATGTGACATTGTGACATTTTTTGGAAACTGTAAAATGACTTTCAATGATGTTTTAATGGTTGGAATTGAATGCATGCATGAGTTGTGTAGGTAGAAGCAAGTTGGTGATGAGAGTAATAGATATGAGTTATATGAACAATATGTGAAATTGATATTGTGCAGAAAATGTATTTAGGGTCGTGAGGATCTGAGGTTAATGAGAATTAAACAGGTGCAGAAAACTGGAAATAGGTTATGATGTTATATTGAAATGAATGATACAAAAGTGCAGAAAATGAAGAATGCAGAAAAAATGAGAAGTGCAGAAATATGCAGAGAATCCGTACATGAGTTTTATTTTTGATGTTTGTGTTTAATCTGAAATTTTGAGTTGTTTAATAGGAGTAGAAATGCAGAGGGTATAAGTTAGAGATGGTGTACAGAAATAATGGATTAAGTAGAAGAGAGGAAGAAGAAGAGAAAAATTCTGCAGTGATTCTGGACAAATGGAGTGCACCATCATTACATTGAAGCTTTCCTAAAACTGGACAGTTTTTTTATTCTTTTTTCTATAGCTTCTTCTTCCGACCTCCAAATGACATGGGACTTGAACCAACCAACTCATAACACATTATTCTTTATCTTCACCAAAATTTATAGCCATCTGAATTAATTTGAAAGAGATTGATTGATGAGTTTAGGATGACAATGTTGAGGTGTGCTGGAATTTGATAACTGGAATGTTTTTATTGAAATTGCTTCGGTATTTTGGCTATATTTTGATCTGTAGGTTTCTTAATTTAAATTGAACTTGAGATATTTGGATACAATTTTTAAGAAGAAATTGAATTTAAATTATGTCCTTAAAGGTCTTGAAATTTGGCTTGAAATTGAGTCTTGACTTAAGTTATAGCACTACCCATGATAGAAATCATGTTCTATTGTTATCGAATAAACTATATTGATGTAAGCCGAATCAGAAAAAGTTGTCTTCACAAAAGTTGTAGCTTATTATCTTAGCTTTCAATTGGTATAAAGTTTGTAATTTTTGGTTAATGGAATTGAGAGATATGAGTTGTACAACTTTGAGTGCATAATCATGTACTAGCCAAAATTTAAAATGTAATCAATCTGTAGTATTTTGAGCATAACTCATAGAATAATGAACCAAATTGTATGATCTTGGTGTCATTAGAAACTTAAGACATAGGAGAATAACTTTCTAATAGGAAGTGATACCAAATTACTCCATTTTCTTATCAGAATGATCATGTAAGGTGGACCTGAAAGTATGTTTTTTTCAAAAAATCTGGAATGATCAATTGGGTTATGAAATGAGTTTCAAATTGTTTTATTGTGGTCCAAACCCTTATT
This sequence comes from Erythroxylum mucronatum, assembly GCA_027563825.1. Classification (NCBI taxonomy): domain Eukaryota; kingdom Viridiplantae; phylum Streptophyta; class Magnoliopsida; order Malpighiales; family Erythroxylaceae; genus Erythroxylum; species Erythroxylum mucronatum. The sequence continues at coordinate 1,283 of JAOSBP010013113.1, read as the reverse complement.
ACAAATTAACTTATGTGAGTTTTGATATATGAATGTTATTGTGACAAGAATAATGATAAGATACCTGGGATTGTCATTGAACATGTATTGTACATGTTTCATATACATAGATGTGCATAATTGAATACTTATACAATTGTGCAAAATTGTGATATATGTAAATGTGTTTTGCATATTATAGAGGAGCATTTAGAGCGTCGTCATCTAGACATTGCCGGGACTTCAAGGCAATAGCTTTGAATGGGATAATTGAAGTGCTCCTTGTATGTGAATTTGGAAAAATAAGTGTTTCTCAATTGATATGTGATGTATGTGTACTGAATTCTGGACGTGAAATGTCCAAGGAGTTTGATGTATGAATAAAAGATTGGAAGTGCTATTTGAATGTGAATGTGATTGACTACTTGTTTCTCAACTTAAATGTTGAATGTCGAACTAAAAGTCCGATGACAAATGTGAATGAGAAAGAATGTGAATGTTACTGAATGAGCATAATGATTGAATTTGTGGAATGCATTTCATTCCAATACATGAAATATAAAGGTCATTGTGACTGATGTCGCCAGTAAAAAAGAGCTTAAAGCTCAGACATTTATGAAAAAAGCCTAAGGCTCAATGTGTACAATGAGCCCTGTATCCCTAAGGGATAAGAGACAATATTAAAGAGCCCAGTATCCATAACAGACATGGGACAATGAAAAAGGCACACGGTCACAACAACGTAATAAATGAATTGAGTATCATAAACATTGCATTCAAATATACCATGAATTGATTGAATTTCTGCTTTGTTATGATGACTTGGTGATTGAATTATGACAATTGTGAACAAAGTGTTTCATGATATTACTTGATGATAATCAAGTTGATGTGAATTATATGATAATGTTAATTGTTGTGTTATTTAAAAAGAGTGAACCATCGAGGATGGTTACTCAACTAAGTTCGCAAAACTCACCAAAATTGCAATGTTGACAATTTCAGATTCGAGACAGTGATGACTTAGCTGCTAGACAGAGATTTTATACCACTTTTGGATACAAGTTATGGCACAAACGTCGGTTAGCTGGGACTAAAGGACTAGTTTTTGGTTTTTGGTTATTTCCCCATGTATGTAACATACTTTGTAGACTGAACAGTGAACGTTGATCGTTGATAATGTATAAATATGAATGATGGATCTAATGCTACGTTGTAAATTATGGCTTATGAAATGAAATGAGGACATTTTGGATTTTTGATAATGTGTTATTTCTGATTTTGTTTATGATGCCAAGTGATAC
>JAOSBP010013061.1:0-10873 GCA_027563825.1 Erythroxylum mucronatum | reverse complement strand
TTCATTGTTTTCTAGGTGACGATCTTAAGGAGAAATACATAATTGAGTGCAACTTTCTCTATAGTTATCTAATTAAAGATATTTTAGAGTCATTTGTAAGGAAAGAAGATAGAAAACAACATTATAAAAGACTTCGTAAGTTAATTCTAGCTTAAAGATGTCAAGAAGTGGAGAAGTTTATAGAAAAAGGTACAATAGGCATTGGACTTGTCAAAAAGATAGGTGCCTATCTTTTACAAAGTTCAAAGAGGTTGAGAGGTAGAAGAATACCAGTGTCAGACTAGCATATATAAATGACATCAAACTCATCATGCTTCTAAAAAAAGTTACATAATAAAATTAGCACCGATTATAACTTATTATTAGATAGTATACTAATTTATTATACATACAAGTTCTAAAACAAAACGGTTGTTAGTATTGATGCTATTCTAGTGATAGTTTTCATGCAAAATTTACTAGGACATGATATTTCTTAAATGCAAGTAGCCTAAAACTCTATTTTTGTAACCCTAACTATAATAAGTTTAACTTAGGGAGTGTTTTGAAGGTGTTTGATAGTTTCCTTGCATACTTAGGGAGCTTTTCGAAAGTGTTTGATAGTTTCCTTGCATTTTCTTTCATTGTTTTAGTATTTTATAGCATCGAAGGAGGATTTGAAGAAAGATTGGAGAAGCTTGTGACAACTTCTCTTAGTCCTTTCTTCTATTCTTTACCTTATATTGATACTTATCTGTTTTTGTTTTATTTTTGTTATGTTTAATGATTAGAAACACTAGTTAGTGTTAGGGATGTAACTTTATGATAGATCTTTCAATTATCAATGGATGATTAGGTTATTCGTTGGTTGGATTTATTCTCTTTTATCTTAATTGTTGAATTTAAGCTTGACCATCATAGATTCAATCTTAAGGACAATATGAAGAACTAAGAGAAGAAATATTATTTGTGCACTAGGAGAATAAAATTTTTAGTTACAAAGAGTATTCTAGACTAAGGTAACAACTATATAGATTAACTATGCTTAATGAATAATTTGATTACATTGCATTGTATATTAAAAGGTGGTAGTTACCTAATTATATATACATGTATGCTTCGAGAGAAGGTATAGACACTTTATGTTAATTGTTATTTCAACCTAGATAATCAATCTTATTTCATAATTAGGATTATATAAGTAAACCCTAAATCCCTATCATTTTCTTCATTTATTTTCCTTCACTAGTTGATTTGCATAGTTTTCATTATTATTATTATTATTATTATTATTGTTGTTGTTGTTGTTGTTATTCTTATTCTTATTCTTATTCTTATTCTTCTTCTTATTATTATATTTATTTTTCTAACTAAGATTAATAGATATTATAATGTAGTTCATTTGAAATTACTTTAGCTTTAATTATTTTCTGTAATTGACTTTGTATGCTTACATATTAAGTAGATTAGCTTATCCTCTTTCTATTTCTCTTCCTTATCTTTCTTTTCTAACAAAATAACCTTTTCCTTCTTTTCTTTCTTTTTTTCTTCAACTTTCATCTCCTTTCCACTTCCCAAATTCTTCATATTCATTTACTCCCTTGTATTTAACTCAACATTGCTAGGTAAAGTACCTTACTGCCTTTCATAAAGAAGTTTAGCAAGCTATTTGATATGATTTTCTAAGTTATAGATTGAGGTTTCTTGATTTTGGAGAGAAGCTTCAATATTTTGGAAGCGATCCTTAGATGTAGTAATACAATTTTTCATGAGCTCCTCAAGGTTGGCTTCCTTTGTTGCTGCTATTGTTAAAAGTTGAATGGAGGCCTTTATCTTTACTATCTTTGATTGTTTTTATAAAAAGTTAGAATGATTCCTCTACCCTAGATTATAAGTGTTATGATAAGGGTTAATTTGAGGTTGGTTCCTTATAAAATTAATTGACTCTATCAGCTATCCCATGTTGTAAGGCACTTGAAATTTTTTATTGGGATGTCCATCACCATAAATATCAAAATATGTTACTTATATTGATTTAACTTTCAAACTCATAGCATCAATATTCTTGCTCAAAGCTTTTAGTGTCACCTTTAATGTTATCAGTACGTCAACACTGTAGATCCCTTATAATTTTGGCTTTAGCCTCGGGTCCATTTATTGGTAGTTTTTCATTACCATGTTTTTAATCAACTTTTGCAATTTCTTAGGAGTTTTAAAGAAGATGGTCCCACTTGAAGATGCATCAATCAATTTCTTAGATGGGTAACTCAATCCATTATGAAACGTCTACATTTGTAATCCTAAGTTAAGTCCATGGTGTGAGCACTTTCTCAATAACTCCTTCCATCTCTTCCATATATCATATAATGATCTCACTCTTTGATTGGTAAAAGGAGATGTCATTCCTGGTCTTGACTGCTCATACTACAGAAAAATACCTAACTAAAAACATTTCAACAAGACCATTCCAAGTGGAGTTTTAGAAGGCAAGGATTTCAACCATAAATTAACTTTTTCCCCTTATTGTAAAAAAGAATGATCTCAACAAAATCACAACCTCCAATTCTTCATTAATGTTGGAATTATCGTAGATCTCTAAAAAGTTGGTGATATATGATTAGGATTCTTATTTGACAAGTCGTAAAATTGTACAATTTGTTCAACCATCTAAATCATGTTGAGTTTAATCTTAAAATTATTGGTCTTTACTCTTAACCTAGTAATACGATATGCTATCCCCATAAATGATAAACTAGTATCCCTTATATTATGTTGTCCTTCCTATCCTACCATCATATTTGGTAGCTTTAACTTATAATTTATAGGTTCTTATCCTTTATATTTGAAGTCCTTCCAATTTCTAGATCTAGATTAAAAAGTACTTGAACTGCTCTTATTCATAAACTAAAGTAATAAAATCTTTAAATTCAACCAATAAACATAATAACAAGAAAGAAAATTATAAAATAACTATGTAAAAAAGAAAATGATTAGATTAATAAAAATAAAGTGTTCCTAGTATCTTAGTCCCCTAGCAACAATGTCAAAAACTTGATGCATGAAATTTTCAACTATAATAAAGATTACTAAATAAGTGAACCTATCTTTCTTATAGTATAGTATAGCGAATATGACTGTCTATCTTACAAGAAATATAAGTATAATGGTGATCTACTTTTTGTCTTATTATAGACTATCAATCCTATAGAGAATTAGTCACTAAATCTATTAATCTTAGTTAAACAAATAAACTAAATGAAGTAGATGATTGATTAAAGAGGATTTGATTAATAAACTAATGAAAACAAGATAAAGAAAGTAATAAAGAAAGATTAATAAAAAGTAATTAGGGATTTAGGGTTCACTTTTATAGAATTTCAATTATCATACATAATTAATTATCTAGGTTAAAATAACAAATAAAAACTAAACTGTCTATGCCCTCCATCGAGGCACATATGTATATCTAATTAGGTAAATACCACCTTTTGATGTATAATTTAACCTAATTAAAATTATTAAGTATAATTAATCAATATAATTATCACTAAAGTCTAGGATATCATCTTTCTTTAACATTAAAATATTTATTATCTTATTTCATAAATTCTACTTCACCTATTGATCCTTCAAATAATTCCTAAGATTGAATATACAATGGCCAATAACAAATCCAATATTAAGAACAAATAGAATAAAATTAAATAATTAAATAATAAAATTTATAAATAATTGAAGAATCCTTACAAGCTATATCTCTAACCCTAACTAGGCTTTCTAGCCACTAAATATAATGAAAAATAATTATGAATAAATAAATCTCAACAAAAAGAAATTAGTAGAAGGTAAGAAATAGAGAAGATGTCACTGACTTCTCTAATCTTACTGCAATGAAAAGCTATGAAAACTAAACAAGAGTCTTCCTAAATTTTTACTAGAAGACCCCTAAGTTAATTATAATACAAGTATTTATAGATAAGGTTACAACAACTTAAATGGATTAAATTTATGAAATAATACTTCCTCGTAGATTATGTTTAAAAACTAGTGTTAGGCCAACATTAACATTGATGTTAGTCTCTTTTGTAACTCCTAGGCATCATGAATCAACATATAATTGGAGCTTGATACCAAGTTGTAACCAGCACTAGTTTATAATGTTTTTCTTGGTGTTGATTTTGTCCTACTTTAGCTTGTAAGACCACTTAAAAGATAGGTGTCAATTCTACATGGAACATTGACATCTATTGTCCCTTGTGTTGATAAGTTTTATAAAAAAACTTTCAATATTGTAAGTATACAGATTGTAACTTATAGTATCAAAGGTATAGTTCTCACGAGGATAATTAGACACCTAACAACTATACTAAACTCTGTATAAGGTAGTAAAGATTAATTTTAATTAAAATAAATTACTAAAATTGAAATAACTTATAAAAGGAAACAATTAAATAATTGAGTTGCCAATAAGAATGAATATGATCAAACCTGGAAACTTAGGAATTATTCTATCCTTGTTTTGTCTCCTCTTATTTTTGTTTATCCAATTATACTTAATCCTAGATATCTTTACGCTCTGTCAATATCTAATCAAGTAAGCCCAACTTAAATTGATAATAGTAGAATTGTAAACTCTCGAGTCACAAAGCTACTCTTAACTATTTAATTGGATTTGAAGCATAATTAAAGATAATTAATTCAAATTTATCTCTCTCAAATTGTTCATTAATTTGATAATTGCAGATCTATTAAGCTACCAAATCTCGATGCACACTTGAAACCATGTAACTTCATTTGCTATCTCAATTTATTACCAAGTATAAGTATAACAATTATCACAAAGAATTCATAGATGTATTAAATTCAACAAGAATAAGGTTCAACAAAATAGTTCAAGAACAATCCCTAATATGAATTTATAAACTCATAATCATGTTTAACATCATAATAATCCAAATAAACATCCAAGAAAATGAAACAATTGAAGAGAAAAGAAAGAAAAACTAGTTGGAGTATTGATATGGAAATCTGGAATTTTTAGAGCTTCATTGATGTCTCTTCTTTATCTTCTTTTGTTCTGGTGTTTGTTGTGTTTTATATTTAATAGTGCTTAAGACTTCTATAGTTGTTTATAAGGTTTCCCAACTTAATTTGGTTCAAAATTTAACCCCAAAACGTCAAAAGTACATAAAAACTCACGAGCTAGAAAAGCTGAAATTTGTTGTTAGTCAATCCTATCAAGATTATGAGGGTGTCATGATCATGACATGCATTGTTTCATGCTTCAAATTCTTCTTCTTTTCTTAATTTCCTATTTTCTTCACTTAAAAGCACATAAAACACCCCTTGAAACATAAAATTAAGATCGGATTTCTGCTCTAACTAATCAAACAATTAAAACAAATACAAACATTAATAAGAACACTATTCTAAGTCCTAAACATATAATTATCATCTAATAAAACACTTAAACACCTTGGAAAACATACTATAATATACACCTATCAACATCCTCACACTTAAACCTTTGCTTGTCCTTAAAAAAAACTAAAACCACAAATAAAGAATATACAAAAAGCACATAATCACAAAATCACAAAATAATGCAATAATGGTACAATGTTATCAAACCTTATGGAATTAACTTAACCTAAAGTATCAATCACTCAAAATGTGCCAACATATTAACTTATTCCTTTCAAGTTTAGGTTATTTGATTTGAATATACATATCAATCAAAATATTAGCACCCTATTCATTCACCTATGATGTTTGTAAGCATGCACTTATTATTATTGATCAATTAAAAAGGTAAACTATCACTAAGTAACCCTTCATGAAAATTCTTGCTAATATTAAAAGATTACTAGGTTTAATTTATTGTAAAACCATTTTTTTCTTTAACAATAACCTAATTTTTTGACGTGAAGGCAAACATTTTGTCATGAATATCCCTTGGTTACTCAACTAGGTCACATTTTTTATTTATCTTGGTTGGAGCCTCATTTTAGCTTTTTAACATGAAGATAAAAATTTTCTCATGAATGCCCTAAGTTACTAAGTTATATCACACCTCTCAACTGGCTACCAGCTCTATTCTTCACCCAATTTTCTTATAAGTTTTTTTCTTAGCCTACTTCATTTCTTCTTAGTCAATCACTCTCATGAAAGGGTATTAATAATTCTAACCAATTCAATTGACTATAATTATAAATGTATATAAACAAATTCGTAAAGTGAAAGAATAGGTGTCATATCCTAATTAACATGCATATTCATCTCAAAGACGCTTAAAAAAAACAAAATTAACAAGTTACTATGCCTTTATAATTTAAATGACCGTGTTTAATGTCACCAATTCCATTCAATTCATGCCATTAACACACTCACTAACATAATAAAAATGCTAAATTCACATATAATTGATATTCAATTGCATATACATCCCTACAATTGAACAATACATTGTCCTCAATGTGAGAAACAAAACAATACCAATAAAGATAAATAATAACAAAGAAAAAGTTAGAGGAAGAATATTTGTTAGAGGAAGAATATTTATGGTGATTTGGGTGGTGATGGTATTAGCAATAAAATTTGGAGACGCTCTATGCCATAAAGCTCTATTAATTCACTCCCTACAAAATAAACATAAAAAATAACAAAGCACTAAGAAAATAAAATGAAAATAAAAAATAAACGTATCCTAATTCTTAAGTTGTTTCCCAAGTTGTGCTTGGTTAATGTCATTAGCTTGATGTACGCTTCATGTCTACCCTCATCCTGGGTCTATTATGAGTGGCTTGCTTCTACTTGTTTCATCCCACGGTGGTTTAGTAACTTGTAAATAAGCCATATGTTGAAAGATAATCAGAAGGGCATAATTTAACAAATTAAGAAATCCAAGTAAGTCCAGCAATGCCCTTTTCTATAATAAATTGTCAATAAAATAGGAAATAATGAAACTCCTTGAATCGTAAATTGAATACAGCAGTTTTTCCTATAAAAATGTGAACTCTCTTCTTCTTCTACAATCACCCTTGTCCCCTCTTCTTCTTCAGCTTCTTAAATAAAGACTTATCTTCCTCAACCTCTATTTCCTCTTTCCTCTGTTCTTCCATATCTTTTTGAACAATAACTACATTTATGAATTCAACCTTTATCTCCTTAAAACTCTAGGCATTAATGGGCTCTAGTAACTTGTTGTATCTGGTCAGCGTCTTTAGTCAATGAAAAACTCTCTTATAAGACATGGTGGCTAGCTTCACCGTTGGCAAGATCTTCTATAAATTCAAATGAAGCATAATTGTTCAATTCATCAGCGTAAGAGGTACTCCACTTTGAATTATCAATATGCTCATGGCTCTAGTAACTTCTTGTATCTAGTCAGTGCCTTCAGTCAAAGAAAAACTCTCTTAGAAGGCATAGTGGCTAGCTTCACCATTGGCAAGATCTTCCATTAAATATTCAGATGAAGCATAATCGTTCAATTCATTAGCGTAAGAGTTGCTCCACTCTGAATTATCAATATGCTCATTTAATGTATGATGAGGCCAGTTTTGCAAGCAATATAAATGCTCCCATATATAATATGGTGATTGACATTGAAAATTGTAGTGGCTACCCCACAAATTTCACAACATAAGATAGATGTCAATCATACTTCCATGTTATTTGGAAGACTCTTCACATTCCTTGTTAACAATGCATTAGTAAGTTGCCCAACTTGAACCTCTAAGTTATAAAGAGCAGAGGAGTGGTTCTTTATGAATCGATCAAATTTGGCTTCAATCCTCCTCTGACTTTCATCTTAGTTGTCGTTGGAGCTCAACATGTCTATTAACTTGACTAACTTTTACTGTAAGTATCCAAGCCTACTCTTTTGGAAACTTAGTAGACCTTGTGTTCTCATATAATCTCCTGCCTTATTAATCCATGAATAATTTGGGTGCTACTGCCACCCAAGATATTATATATTATAGTAAATCACATTTATGTTGTAATGCCTTCGTTGTCTTGGAAGAAAAGGTCTACAATTTGCTTAGCTTGAAGTTAATTTCTTCTCTTTTTTTTTTTGGTCTTGTGTTCAAGCATTTGCAATCACACAAGAAAAATATCAAATCCTTAAATTAAAGGAATTTAAATAGTATAAAATGCCTTTTACTTCCTAGCAATGGCATCATACATTTGTTGATAAGTTTTATATAAAAACTTTCAAGACCACAAGTATACGAGGAATAATTAGACACCTAAACACTTGAATAAAACTTTGTATAAGGTACTAAAAATTGATTTTAATGAAAATAAATTAATAAAATTAAAATAACTAACAAAATGAAATAATTGAATAATTGAGATGCCAATAAGAATGAATATGATCAAAGATGGAAACTTAGAAAGTTGTTTTTATCTCCCTTTATTCTTGTTTATCCAATTGCGGTTGACCCTAGATATTCTAGGTTTTGATTGCCCTCTCTCAAGATCTAAACAGGTAAGCCTAATTAAAATCGATAATAATAAAATTGTAACCTTTCGATTTTAAAAACTAAATTTAACTCTTTAATTTGATTTGAAGCAATTCCAAGAATAATTAATTCACATTTAAGATCTTTCTTTAATTGTTCATTAACATGATAATCATAGTTCTATTAAGCTATCAACTTTCTTTGCACACCTTAGCACATGTAACTTGATTCACTCTCTCAATTTATTACTGAGTATAAGCATAACAATTACACTCTTATATTTATTAAATTTAAAAAGAATAAAGTTCAACAAAATAGTTCAAGAACAATCCCTAATATGAATTTAGAAACTCATAATCATGTTTAACAATATAATAATCTAAATAAAAATAAAATAAAATGACAAAATTGAAGAGAAAAGAAAGAAAAACTAGTTGGAGTCTTGATCTGGAAATTTGGAATTTTTGGAGCTTCACTTGATGTCTCCTCTTGATCTTCTTTTGATCTGGTGGCTGCCGTGGTTTTTAATGTTTTTCTTGTCTTTAAATAAATTTTGAGGCTTCTAGGGTTGTTTATGAGTTTCTTAGTTTAATTTGGTTCCAAAAATAGCCCCAAAACGTTAAAAGTACAGAAAAACTTGTGAATTGAAAAAACTAAAATTTGCTAGAATTTATTGTTTGTCATGCCTGTCATGATCGTGAGGGTGACACAATCGTGACATGCATTGTTTCATGCTTCAGATTCTTCATCTTTTCTTCAATATTTTGTTTTCCTTCACTCATAAACACATCAAACACACCTTTAAACATAAAATTAAGATCAGATTCTTACTTTAAACCAATTGAACAATTAAAACACATACAAACATTAAGAACACTGTTCTAAGTCCTAAACACATAATTATCATGTAATAAAACATTTAAACACTTAGAAAAATATGCTACAATATACACCTATCACCTTGTTGCACTAATTAGCTGCCTATTTCTTCTACAAATTCGTTTTTCCATCTTATTATCTTTCAAGTGACTCTAATATATCATCGGTTGGACAACTATGGAGAAAATTGCACTAAATATCATATTTACTCCTCAAATTCATCACCTATAAGACAATGAATTAAACATAGAAAACTATGATAAAATCCATATAAAACATGCTTCAAAAGTTCAAAATACCAAATAAATTAACATAAATAACATGTAAAATATAGACCTATCAAGTAATAATAGTCTTTCTATTATTTAATTTAACAAAATAGATGATTGAATTAAAAAGAATAATCACCAAACTAAAATTAATAATTTAAAACAATAAACCAAAGCAATAAACAAAAATGAATGTTGGCCCCCGATCCCGGAGCCCAACCTTCGGAGTCAGAAACCTTGTGCTGAAAACCCTGAAGGGTCACTTGCTTTCATTCCACAATGGTGGTGAGCGTACACTAGACAAACCTCAAAATCATAAGTTAATTTCTTCATAGAGATTGCAACCTTAAATCTCTAGTTCATTTTGGAGCAAGAATCACCTCAATCAGAATTGTATCGCTCAAGATATCCTCAAAAAAAAAAACCAAAAAGGGCACATACTCTAATCGTGCTCTCCTAACCGACCTCTCACTTCCTATAAAGCAAACTTCCTCAATTTAACTCCAAATGGCACAAATTTTTATGTGGAGGAAGATATATGTCCTAGGAAACCATTAGTCTAAGAATCACGTCAATTGGAGGTCGGATGAGGGATTTATGTCCAAAAGAGTAGACCATGTTCACACTCCAAATCAATTCGAACATACCTTGGCGCGAGTGACATAACTTTTAATCCAGATGTCGGAATGAGTTCTTTTTGTACCATTGGAAAGAAGACATCTAGACCTACAACTTCTCTGAAGACCAAAAATTCTGATTCGGCCTCTAACAGTGTCAAAAATCACCATCTTTCCAGCGCATGTCCATTAAACGGTCATGACTCTAGCTTTGGAGGCCAAAATGACCCGAGAAGGTCCGTTAAACGGACATGAAGTGGCCAAAGGGTGTTTTTATTCCCCAAAGCCCTCCATGCCTCTCCAAAGCTTTTCAAAACCTATCTTAACACTATAAACACTTCCAACTTCCAAAATTCATCCACTCCAATGCCATAACACTTCATAATCACTCAAACACCAACTCTAACTCATCAAGTTCTCAAATCCCAACTCAAAAGGGTTCATCAAAACTACAAATTCCAAACATTCATTCAAGCCATCTTAAATACAAAACATAAACAGCATCATAACTTGTAACATCTATATCTTCCTAATCCAACATCCAATAATCACAAACTTTGCATCATTGAAAAGATCAAAAGATCTTCTACAACTTTCAAGAAGAAACTTTTCATTAATTCTACCCATAACATTTCAAAACATCCCTTGAAAGCAGCACACAAAC
>JAOSBP010012935.1:0-10885 GCA_027563825.1 Erythroxylum mucronatum | reverse complement strand
CTTGGGCGGGGTGAACTCGGTGGTGCGGGGGGCGGGGTGCATGCGAGTATCGGGCGGGGTGAACTCGGTGGTGCGGGGGGCGGGGTGAAAGAGGGGTGCAAGCCAGTATCGGGAAGCTTACGAAAAGCTTACAGGCTTCCCTTGCCGTAGTCTTGGAAGAAGGAAACAATACGCCCGGGTTAGCGGGTATGCATGCGTTCGAATGGAGACACGTACCACATGCAAGTATCAGGAAACTTACGAGAAGCTTGCAGGGGAGAGGGCATGCAAGTATCAGGAAGCTTGAACCCGTATCGGGTACGAAAAGCTCACAAGCGAGGTGGTGCATGCAAGTATCGGGAAGCATACGAAAAGCATGCAAGTATCGGGTACGAAAAAGAGGGGAAGCTCACGAAAAGCTTACAGGCGAGGCTGCGTACATGGACAAGATGTCAGCGTTCAGCTCAGCCGTCATTGTACCTGTTCTTTGTCCGATGGGAAAACATTGCTTGTTTGGGTGAAATCTCGATGCTGTGCAGACAAGACGTGACGCCGCGTGGGGTGGTGGCAGGGATGTGTACCTGTTCTTTTCCCTCCTTTGCTTTATCCGATGGTAACCGTTGCTTGTTTGGGTGAAATGTCGATGCGGCAAGGATAAGATGTGGGGTGGTGGTACGGCTCATTGTTCCAGACACATGTGTACCTGTTCTTTTCCGATGGTGAAATCTCGATGGTGTGCAGACGCCAGGGTTCGAGCTGCAAGAATGATATCCACTTTTCTGTGACTTGTTACCAGAGCTCCCAATAGCTTCGCATTGGCTTGCTGTCGACTGCCCCGAGCTCCTTGCATAGTGAGATTTCATTTTTGAATCTGTAGCTCGGACAAGTCAGCGGTAGGCTAAAATGGCCTGGCATTATGCATGCACGGTGAAGGCATGCACCGTGATGACCTGGCATTATGCATGCACCATGAAGGCCTGGCATTACGCATGCACCGTGGAGGCGGGCAAGGTGTGAACATGTTCGTTTTGTTGGTGCTTGAAAGGTCGATGATCATCATACTCTGGGCGGTAGTAACGATGCCCGAATAGGAAGGATGATTGAGATGACTGAAAAGGGATGATGATGGAGATGATTGAAAAGAGATGATGGAGATGATGATTGAGATGATTGGAAAGGAAGAATGATTGAGATGATTGAAGAGGGATGATGATGATGCTTGAAAGGGTGACTGGAAGGAAGGATGATTGAGTTGATTGACGATGATTGAGATGATTGAGATGATTGAGATGATTGGAAAGGAAGGATGATTGAGATGATTGAGATGATTGGAAAGGAAGGATGATTGAGTTGATTGACTGGAAGGAAGGATGATTGACTTGATTGACTGGAAGGAAGGATGATTGACTTGATTGACTTGATTGACTGCAAGGAAAGATCGACCGAGACTTTGGACAAAAATTTTTCAAAGTAAATAAATAGTCACGCTGAGGTCATATTGTCGTTTGCGGCATTCTCCGCGTCAGTTGGATAGTTATTATGGTGGTAGTATTACTGATGCACTTTCGTCGACTACTGCGCAGAGGATAGTCGCAGCAGGTAGTTCTTCGTTCTGCTCCTACGCCTGCCGGACAGGCTTCTTCCTCAGGATTGGGGATATTGGTTTCATCAAGATAGGCAGTCGGCCTGTCCAGCAGATATAGGAATCTTCGTAGGGCCTGTCTTCGTAGGTACATCAGGATAGGCATATTATAGTTGATTCGAATCTTATCAATACACCTCCGGCTAATGTTCATTCGTACAGATATCGCCCTGTTTGAGAGGCCTTGATGGAATAAACGGCGAATCTCCATGCGTACAGAGGTGGTCATGTTGCAGGTACTTTGTCACGTTCTGCTCTCATCAACGCCCATTCAATCCCGGAGGGAGTACTTCTCCCCAACGGTACCATCTCGAGCCCGATAGCCGCAGCAGCAGGCATGGTTCCAGAAGAGGAAGAAGGCTGGGAGACCATCGCTCCACAAAGAGCAGGTATACAGGCAGAAGGTGAATATCAGGAAGACCTCGGGCACTTCTGGCCTGCGAAGAGGAGCAGATATTGGTATATGTGCTGGACAGGCTGGTTCCTATTCGATATGTACCGTGTTCAGTAATATCCCCAATTCTGAAGTCTAAGAAGTGGAATAGGAAGAGCAAAAGGAAGAACTACGTGCTGGCTGGAGACATCAACAACAGACCATCCTCTGCGCAGATAAGGTGGTGATAGTTGGCGGAAGCATGGTTGGTCTCCGGAAGGTCTTCCCTGGGTTGATAGAGGGTCAGGGCAGCGGAGTGAAGGATATTCAATCCGGATATCTGCCTGGAAGGCTGGCAGAGATATTCGAGAGGACTTGAAGGAGTGGTAAAGCACTACCTAGTCATGGATAATGCTGGGATTCATGGAAATGTTCGGGTCTCTGCGAATCGGCTGGTGTTCATGTGCTGTATCTGTCGCCGGATCTGAAGCCAATTGAACAGCGCTAAAGGCGTGGATTCGGGATAATATTGGACATGGTGGTATATTCGATGCACGTAGGCAGTTCAGAAAGAGTGGTTATCATGAACTCAGGGAGGAATGCCAGCTCTTCAATATCGTTGATATACTGGATAATAAATGTTTATATTCAGAAGAACCTCCGCTATATCAATGCATTGGTCCTCTGGGTACTGTCGCATTGATAATAGACAATCCTGCCAGCGGTCTTCTGTAATTAGCCAGTCGAAGAAGGCAGCCTTGTATTCAGACCAGGGCTGGACGAAGGGTTCCAACAAGTGGTTATGGTTGTGGTTATGGAAAGCTCTCTCTTCTGGAAGGATATTCTTCTTCTTCTTGGAATTCGGAGTCAGTCTCTGCGCCAGAGAGGCAAATTGATATACCAGCTAATCCGCTCTGAATAGTAAAAGTCTAGCAAATCAGCAACCACAGGACAGTAGCAGATATTGCCCTGATTCGAGCACCCGGATATCTTACACGCCCTGAGAATCCTCCTGCTGGAGGTTCTGAGAGGCCTGTAGCTGCTGCTGCCGTTCGAGGTGAACATTGGTAGGTGACCATCTCTGCGTAGGTAGTACTGGTCGATTTCTTCTTCATACGGGCTCAGAGTCAGCGATAGCTCATCACATAATAGAGAGACGAAGCTCTCGCGAATTCATATAGAAGAAAACTTGATTTTTCATTTTGAAATACACGCCTCTCCATCCCCTCTCAATGCCCGAAGGCCACCACAACTACTCCCGACTCTAAAACCGCCCGATCATCACCTCGGGGAGGGGGCGCTTCCCCTCCAGCCCCTTAAACACCCGCAGCCTCCCTCCCTCGTGCCTCTCGCAGGTCACGATCACCGTGCCTCTCGCAGGTCACGATCACCGCGCCATTCCTCTTCGTAATCTCTCGCAAAAGCGATAGTAGACCTACTAACTTTTGTAGCGAAAGCTACGTCTACTTATACCCCTCCTACTCTACTAGCTTCCGGGTCATGTCCTCGACCCCTACCTCGCGAAACACACCCCTCTCGTACTACGTATAGATAAGGTAGGGCGTGCGACCGAACCAGAGCTAGCGGAGGGCATCGCGGAATCGGAGGTTGCCCGTCTTAATCTCGGCGGTGCTCCCCTACGGGGTTCCGGCACCGCCTCGGAGTATATAGGCCCTTCCCTCAGGGCCGGCGGGAGTATTACTATTCCCGCTACGGCCGAAGGCGAGGGGAAGGCCCTATCCTTCCGCGACCCCCGTAGGAGGGGGAACGTTCTCTTGTCGCTAGGGGTGGGCCGCCGCTACCGGCCCTTCTTCTTCGGCGGGGAGATCGAGAGCGGTATCGACCTCGTATCGGACGGCGAGGTTAAGGTCTCCGAAGCGGTACTGGAGAACTCGGTGGTAAGAGGTGCTGCCGTCCAAATCGTTTGCGTACTACGTAAACTCTTGCTCGAAGTTGTGGCCGTAGCCGTTATATGGATTGCCGTTCGTCCAGACCCAGCTACTCCTTTCGTATCTCTCGATAACCAGCGTGTTTCGAATAGCGTACAAGTTCAGACGAAAGCTCTTCCTGCATTTGCCTTGACAACAATCCAACAGTGCTCCCATGCTGTTGCGGTTTACGAGCATGTCGACATTGTCAAATCGGAATGTGGGCCGCATGACTTCCACGGCTTGCAACACTACCTCGAATGGATATTTTGGAGTCCTTGCAGCATTCTCGTCGAGGTTGAAACGACCGCTGTCCGGTTGCAACGTCTTCGGAAGTTGTATTTCATCTCCCATCCAATTGGCCGCACCACCTGTTGCTTGTCAGAACGTTGCAAGTGATTTGGTAGTTCTTGGACAACAAACCTGGAACATATACCGCTGGAGACGAGTGCTGGTCTTTCCAGTTGTAGCTGCATATCAAATCAGAGGTTACACTGTTGGTAACCAGTATATCGGATGGTGTCAGAGAAGACGCGTCGATCATGTCGATGCAATGTCCGACTTCACGAAACATCCAGTCGTCGCGGCTAGAGCTTCCTGCGGTGTTTTCTGTCCAAATACGTCAGTCGCTGGGAGGCAATTGTCGACAGACTACAAGGGCCGTCGGATCGCTGTACTTACGAGTTGCTGTCGCCATATCTCGTGGTAATAGTGTTGTCGCTTTGAAAAAGGCTTTGGAAGATTGTGTATTGAAATTCGAGTGAATGCAGGAGTTGAGAAAGAGTTTGGAAGAGGAAGTGTGCGGTGTTGAAGGTTTGTAGGTGTAAACAACGAGTCCAGAAAGTTTTGAAGTTGAATCAAAGTGAAGTAGCACAGACCATGCCCAAATGCATGTGATCCATAGGCAAGAGCTCACTAGTCTCTTTCTCACGTGCTGTTCAAGGTGTATAATCGAGCATTGTAGTGATAGGATATACTGTCACTTCGATCAGGTCATATGCCTGAGGCCTGAACATGGTGCCGTCAAACCGAGAACATGTCAAGAAGTGAATAGAAACACCATTGATGCCGATAGTCTTGAGATATTCAGGCACGTGTTTCCTACAGCAACAGAAATGAAGCGTATATGTGCACAAACACTGGAACCACAAGTCAACACTAAGTAAGGTAACACATCAAAAGCAGACACTGACCTACCAACTAAATTGCCTGACAGGCTTAAATTCACTACAGAAGGTATTCAGCCGAGACTAGATCGAGAAGGAGATGGACTGAACAGCTGAAAACACCGTGGCTGGCTTCTTGAGCCCTTGTAGTGGCTCATATGTTCGAGGAGCCAGTCAATCAGTTGCGTTTTTGTTGAAGTATATTCTGGCCAATGGGGATTACTCGTAGCCAGGATATGTTCTTGCCAAGTCTGAGACGCGTCAATGAGGCCAGATTCGTGTTCAGGATCCTTAGGTCCAGATAGTCTGGGCACATGCTTTTCTTGTCAAGACATGAGACCAGGCGAACAGCTGAAGCTACAAGTAGTATCTACAAGATTCGAACGTAAAGTACACTGGAATCAGCTCGAACAGGCATAACAAGTAAGTGTATGCAAATACCTCAATTCATTGCAGTCTTTACAACACGTACTCATCTCAATACTCACAGCGAAAGAAACGCTTGCAAGGTAGACAAAGAGAAGGAGAAGGGAAAAGAAACGGAGAAAAAGACTGGCTATACCTTTGGCGACAAGCAACGAGCTTCTTGGGTATTGATGTATTCCCAGACTTGATGCACTCTTCGACTGGTTGTTCCACTGATTAGACCCAACAGATGCATCCGCGTATGCATCCTCAACCTCGTCTCGTGGTCTGACTTCTGATCGTGTCAGAATGTCATGGGAACGCGCTTGCTGACCTTTGGAACTTCGTGTAATGACCACGTCCACAGCCGTTCCCCATCGTTATGAACAGATGCAATACGCCACAGTAAAACAGTAATGATTGGTTACTGTAGATTTGGGAAGAGCGCGAAGAATTGTGTAAGAGTCTCAAAAAGAGTGCCAGTTACATACCAAGAAAGTTCACATGACTAGCCAATTCGTGAATGGAGGACTGTGAAAAGAACGATCGGTGACCGTAACACATGTGAGATTGATCCGCGTCATTATGGTGTCGATCCTGATCCTGATACAAATCGGTCAGTCAAGTATAGGGTATATCCGCCTTACAAGCACGCATTAGATGTATAGTGTTACGGTATCTGTTCACTGACATTCATTCACTCGGTGCCTCCATTCACTAGAAATTTACGCTGTGTATTACTAGCACTTTCTTCGAAATTCTCACATAGCTGTTCGCTATTTTATCAAATTACTTACAGCTTCATTTCATGCCAAAGTTTCCGTAACACATAGTATGTAGTGATTGTCTTAGATACGTCTACCTATGGGAAAATACTTCTTTTTCCATTTGCACCTTCTTCCTTTCTCTGCTACCATTGTACGCTTCAATATCAGGGGGTGGTTGCCCATCACGGTCTACTCACATTGCCAAAATCAGTCCTTGTGACGCGTTCACCTTGCGATCTTTTGGAAAACAGAGGCAGCTTTGAGTCAAGTTGTTAGATTACAAAATGGAGTTTTCATTGCAGCAACATCGAAGCGTTGTGTCTCTGTCACACTTGTCCGCTGTCCTAAGTCGCCTCGAGAAGATCAGATTGTTTTCACCCTCCACCTCTCGATCAAAGCCTGTCCTCCCGTTGCAGAAGCCACAAATCTGTCAGGCCCGAGCCCGATCCTCTGCCTACCATTCAAACCTCTCCAAATACCCATGTGCTCCTCCGTAGACTTCCTCGTCGTTTCCTGCATCACATCCGCCAGATCTCCATACGTCAGCCGGTCAGCGTGTAGGACGATAAACTCTTTATAAATCTTCAGCCAACTGTCCTTGCCACTGGGAAGGTAAGGAGCAGGGCTGTGACGTATATCCACCCTAACCTTCACGACCAGCACGCACGGCAGGATCGAGAGCTTGAGGCGGCGCCATGAGCCTTTGGGATTGACGAGGATTGGGGGAAAATCCACGTCGATGTCGGCAATGCGTTCGTCGTTGTTCGCGTGGAAGGCGACCGGGTAGGCGAGCCCCAGCTCACCGCCCTTTTTCGATAGTTGGGATTCGTCACCATCTTCTTCCCCTGTCCCTTCTGTGGTGGTGATGGTAAAGTAGTCTATGTGGCGTTTGAGATTCTTACCTTCGCCAGTCCAGTCGAATTTGGTGCAGAATCTAATTTGAGAATTGGAGCAGAAGGTGAATTCGGGGAGCAAGGGACCGACGAAGTCGCACGGTTGCTTTGATCCTGTGAATGATCTGAGTGGAGGGAGTTCATTGAGCTCCATGCGGGTCTGGAGGGCTCGGGAATCTGAGATGGTGCGCTGGAAGGTGGTGTTGACTCTTTGTAGAACGAACAGTTCAGGCCATCGTACGTGAGAAAGGATGGATTCCAGCAGTTCTGGGAGATAAAAGACCTTTTGAACTGCTGTTTGCAATCTATCTGTTGATGATATATCCATGTTTGGTCACGCCTCTTGATATCTTGGTCTTTGTTTGCTGTTATGAAAGCATCAAACGAGGTGAAACTTGCAGCGGGGCTTCAAGCTTTCCGTGGCTTCACTTCATGCATGAAGCAGATCAGCCTGTCGCCCTCAATGTTGGAACTCTGAGAAAAAACTGTGGGATGAAACTTGAATAAATCATAGAAATCTTTCAGTCCAATAAGAATGTTCTCAATATGGTGTGCCTAACTCCACTTGAAGTGGTCTTCAAATACTTCACAACGAGATACACACATCGTTCGACTCAGTTCTATCTCAGACTCAGACAAGCAGCATGATACAGGAGCGACAATATATTCTTGAAATAGAACGAAGTTGTAGTCATCGCATATTTCCCACGTGTCTCACGATCCAAGACGCGTTCCGAAGAGCTAAACAGATTTCTGCCATACCAAAGCTAATAAGACCTGTACAACCACTGATCATCAACCTATAGCCCAGCAGCCTGACCTACAAAACCCTCTACCTTCATCCAAACGATCCATTAAATCTCACCCTCTCCTCATCAGCACCCTTTCAAAACTTCCCATCAAGAAAAGCCCCAATCTGCCGTGCCGCAGCCTCCGCGTACTGAAAAAGATGCCCATGCCCACTCCCAGGGTATTGAATCAGATACGCATCCCCAAGCTGCCTCGCAAGCACGTACCCATTCCAACTCGGAACAACAAGATCCTCCTGCCCGATCGTCACAAGCACCTCCTTCTCCACAGTCGCGAGCAGCGAGTAAGGCCCCGTATCCGCATCCCAAGATAAATACGCCCTGATCAAAGTCTTGAGCGCAGGACCGGTAGTAAAACCCGCAATCTCAGGCTCCCCGTTCTTCCCCGCAACTTTCGAACGACTGGAGAAGGACCTCGCGAGCCAAGCGTCCCCTAGCTCAGAGACGGCTGGCGGGAAAAAGATCGCGTTGGTGAGTTTTGCTGAAGCGACAGGGGAGAAAACTATTGCTTGGACGTCTGATCTGGGTCTTTGGAGGTTGGGGCCGAGGCTGGGGCCCGTACCAGACAGGACGAGCTTGTGGACGAGCTCTGGGGCGTCTAGGACGAGTTGTTGGGCGACGTAGCCTCCCAGGGAGAAGCCTAGGATGTCGATCTGGGATGGGAGTTTCTCTGCGTGGATTACAGCGTGGATAAAGGAGATGATGCCTGCGGCGAAACCTTTGATTGTGTTCCGGACTTGGCCTGTGGTGTGCCCCAGGCCTGGGTAGTCGCAGGTGATCACTTGACGGCCGCTGCTGGCGAGGTTGTTTATGAGGAGGGGGTCCCAGAGGTCGATTGTTGAGCGGATGTGGTTTAGCATTAGCAGAGGACGCGTGTCGGGTCCGTGGGGTTTGTCTCCGATGATTCGATATGCGTATTTGATCCCATCTGCTTCGATGTAGCGGGTTGGGGCTGTTTCTTGAGTCGTCATGGTGAGTAGGTTGCTGGTCTCTGGAGAGTGGGTAGACTAACCATTGACCCAGCCGTATTTTATATTGCCTTGCTCTTGAAGTTGTTCACTGATCCCGAGGACTATCATACACCTCTGACATATGAGACGGTCGAGGTGAGGCGAATAGGCAGCAGCTTAGTGACGCGAAGATCACTTTGCATGAAGCCTTCTCGAACTTGTGGTGAACTTTCGTCATATCTCAATGGGGAATTTCGATTGTCCTTTTGCTTCGTCCATTGTCTTCTAACAATCTGTCATGTTGTACTCAAGGTGACCCATTACTATTCAGGCTGTTGCTACAGTGTGGAGTTAGTTCCATGAAGCTCCATTACTCTGTAAGTAGTGATACAAAGCTGCATTCTTCCAAACGGCTGATTACCAAAACGCAAACTTTGAAAACGCCCTGAACAAACAAAGGTGACGTAGGACCGAAAACAAACGCTTGCTTTGGCATCTTCAGACTCACATCGAAAATTCACGACTTTTTCATTTCAAATACACCGACTTCTGGGCCCTGCCATTGTTACTTATTGCTTGAGACTAATGATTTCATATAGGCTTGCGACCGAGGTAGTACTTCCGTACGAAACAATTTATGAGAAATCACGACTCGGCGTGGGCAAATACACTAGAAGCCCACAATCCTTCTTCGGCCGTTTGTGATTACTGAACCAGCATGAGGCTAAGTTTCTTGGGGCCAATTCCAAGACATGAAAATATAAAGAAGTCAAAGATCAAACAGCATTGATGTACAAACAACCCAAGCCATACGTTTGCCTCAAACAATAATCGAGCACAATGTCAACCAAGTAAGTCCCAGTCTCCACAGCCGCCATTCTGATCCCATTCTAACTTTACTCCAAGAACCTTCGTCAACTCAATCATCGCCTCCCACGGCGGCCTCGACCTCTACTCCCAAACCTCCAGCATCGACGTACAATTCACCTTCACAGGCGCCACCCTCTCTCTCAAACAACGCCCGTACACCCACCTCACCCCCCACGCCTCCGTCTCCACAAAGGAACAAAAAGTCACCTACCACGGCCTCGGAGGCCCCCAAGACGAAACCTGGATCTTCACCCCCTCCAAAGTCTATAAACAATCCACCTCCACGGGCGAAATCCTCGAGTCCCGCGAAAACCCCCGCGAAGCCTTCACGGGCCACACGATGGAAACGCCCTGGGACGACCTGCACTTCCTCTACTTCGCCGGCTACGCTCTGTGGCAGTACATCAACTTTCCCTATTTCCTGACGAGGGAGGACATCTCTGCCGAGGAGCTGGCGACTCATGAGGAGTCCGGGGAGACGTGGCGGGTGCTGGAGGTAAAGTTTCCCGAGCAGGGAAAGTTTGCTTCGCACAATGCTACGCAGAGGTATTACTTCAATGAGAGGTTGGAGCTCGTGAGGCATGATTATGCGCCTGATGTTCTGGCCGGGGCTTGGGCGGCGCACTATACGGTGGATTATGTTGGGGTTGGGGGGATGAGGTTTCCGAGTATGAGGAGGGTTGTGGCTTTGGATGGGGAGGGGAGGCCGATGGTCAATGGGCCGGTTCCGACTTTGATTAATCTTGTTTTTACGGGGATTGAGGTGAAGGGAGAGAAGGGGGTGGATGAAGCTGGGAGGGTGTGGGGGTTGAGTAGGGCTCCTGCGCCTTGAGATGGGAATGTTGGCTACGAGACTGTGGGTGTTCAAGGATAAGCTTCGATAGCTATCATCATCTGGATTCAAGATCACAAGCTCCCCAGTTATACCCGCTAACATATCGGAGTCGCTAGCCACACATAGACATACGAGGAATCTTTCTCTTGAGCGTGCATTAAAATCCCCTTGGGTAGTCGACCCTATGCCAGCACTCAGAGAAATCTCATACTAGGAGACCTCACTCAACTCCCACAAGCCCTAATAACGAGCTGCACCGCCTCACTCC
>JAOSBP010012877.1:0-10887 GCA_027563825.1 Erythroxylum mucronatum | reverse complement strand
ATAATTAATCACTTAACACCTATTACTCAACTTCCTTGAATAGCATTACAATCATATAAACATTTTCATCTCCATTCTACTCATGCATTTGACACTTTGATTTCATCCATTCGTTCACTAAGTTTTTAACCTTCAATTTCACTTCAAACCTTTCATATATTAGTCCCATAAACCAAGGATCATTCTAGGTGCACTTTAAGACCCATTTGAGGCTTAATTTGCATCATTTGACCCGTGAATGTCCGTTAAACGGATACGGATGTCCGTTTAACGGACCTTTACGGGTCACTTACACCTCTTTGAAACTTTGACCCTCGAAACGTCAAAATCTCAAAATTGTGCCTGAAATAAAAGTTGTAGAGCTCGAAGTTCCCTTTAAAACCATACCTAGATCATCGCTTTCCGAGTTCTACACAAAGAGTTATGCCCCTTTCACTAAAGTATGTTCAATTGAGTTTTATGATTTTCCAGATTTCTAACTCTTCACTTACAACATTCACTTCCTCATGCTTAATCAATTATTTCTAGTTCAATACTCATAAATTATCCATTCTCCCTTTCAACTTAACATCGTCCATAACCACATTATAGCCCATTATTGATCATAAACATTAATAACAAAACATACACATACCTAAGCATTCCTCATCAATTTTCTTCACACAAACAACTTCAATTCCACTTTCATTGTATGTCTAACTCTCACCTAGATCCCTCAACTTTCAAGACACCAAATTAATCCCTTTCATTAGTTTTATACTCATCTCATATCATCACTAGACACCAAACACAAAATCACATTAATTCATCAAGAAAACATAGCAAAACCCATTAAGAATCCAGTTTTCCTGCACTTTCCCACACCCAGCTCTCAACATCAAGTCAAATTTAGAAACTCTTAATGACAGAATTTGAATTCGATGTCTTCAAACAAAATGTAGCCATATGCCTCTAATTTAATTCAAGTCAAGGATCATCTGATTTGAATCACTACAGAAAGAGTTATGGCTAATAAAGTGGAGCATACTCAAAGATCCTTTTGTTACCAAAATTTTCCGGATTTTTCCCATGTTCACACTCATTCAACAACTCTTTTGACAATCATCTAGCTCTAAACTTTTCTATAAATTTACATGAATTTAAACCTCATCAAACATACTTCCAAACAAAAACATGAACATCTATTAGCATCACTTAAGACACATACACAAGCCTTTCACAAGAAAAACTCAAACATCAAATCATCATCATGAAAGTTTCAATTAACCATATTTAGGACATATAACACAAAACTTACTTGATTTTCCTTCAATTTCTTCAAACTCTCATAAAACCCTAATTCCCAATTATCCCATGATCTCCATCTTCATAGAGGTTAAACTAGGTTTTTCTTAGAATAACATGAAGGAACAACAAGATGGAGTAGAAATGAAAGATGGAGCAAGGTTTCAAGCAAACAAATCACTAAAGTATGAAGGAGATGAAGAGAGGGGGAAGAGCCACGAAAATGAGAAAGAAAATCACCCAAAACATAACTCTAATAGTCTTAGCAAAGTGAGTATCGTGACTGGGCAAGAAAGGTCTAGAAAATGTATCAAAAAGGTGGGTAAGTGGCTTAGCTTGGCAAGTGACACATGTCACTTGCCACTTGTTCAAATCCCATGCATTTTTCTCATAATTCAAACCCAATTCCCAATGCATAACACTTGTCCAAAATTCCTAAAATCATGTATCACAAAATTCCAATGCTATTTGACAATAAATTCTACTTCCATTTAGCAATTAGTCTGCCACTTGGCATTTTTCCTAGTCTAAAATTTACCCCAAAAAATTCCAGGAATATTTTTTAAAATTCTCCAAAAATGCTAAGTCAACAATTTCACTGTCCAAAACAATTTTCAATAACAACAACTCACAATTCTCAAAACAATCACATGTATTATCAATTATACCCAGAAAATGTCAATTGAGTGTATGATCAATGATTTTAATGTGTGCAATAATCCAATTCATCAATGTGTATGCTGATATGATGCATTTTTATCTTAATCTCGCTTAAGCCCACATGTACCAAATTTAAATTAGTCAAAATGCGATTTACTAAAGTTGCCCCGAGGATGTCCGTTAAACGGACCTTCATGTCCGTTAAACAAACATAGATTGGTCAAACAATGCAAATTTGTCCTAAAAGGTCCGTTAAACGGACCTGCATGTCCATTAAACGGACATGAATCGACCAAAGTGTCCTAATTCTCCCGAAAAGGTCTGTTAAACGGACCTTCATGTCCGTTAAACGGATATGAGTCACACAAACCCTCCTCCAAAGCCTCTTCCAAGGTCTCACACTCATTCTATCAACATACTGTGCTCTTTGAGCTCACTCCTACCACATTTTAGGAGTCCAACCCTTCGCATGGGAACGGAATGTTACAATTCTCCCCTCCTTAAGAAATTTTGTCCTCAAAATTATATCCGATTAATCAAGGAGAGATGGGAATTAGTTCCTCAATTACTTCTCGGTGTCCCATTCAACATCACCATTCAATTAATTTCTCCCAACTGACTACTGTCAATGAAATCAATCAATCCTATGCTCATTTCTTCAAATATCACAATGTTTTACTGTTTCCTCATGATTATTTAGATCACTTTCAATTCCACTTTAAGACAACCAGCGAATCACAGTGACATTTCCGAAATATATCTATGTAACACTGTGTGAATCCGAATGTCAACAAATAATAATTCCATACAGACCATGTCATGTCAGGCTTAGTTTATCCTTTTTCCTAACCCGAGCACACCTTGGCAAGGTGATACTCTTAGAGACATTACATCTTTCACTTGCAAGTTCATATCTCTTTAGTGCTGATACGCTCAATGTTCTACAACCTCCATATTAATCCACCCATTCATTTCATTTAACCCCTATTACAGATTCATTTCACTCATTAACTGCATCTTTGGCCTTTAATCATTTTCAAGCCCTCTTTATTTCAATTCAAGGGCGAACGACTCTTTTTGTCGTTTTACGCCTAAAATAGTATTCTACTGATGTCACTATGACAATGATTACTATACTTAAAGTCATTTAGGCTACACATTGACCCCATGTTTCTATGAGCTCCAAAGTTTAAGCCTTAAGTATATCCCCAACAGTTAGGATTGTTAGTAAGACAAACATTCAGTCACTTGTTTCTACATCCGTGTTCGAGCTGGGATGTCTACCTTAGGTTGGTACTTGTTTTCTCCAGTGGTTTCTTTGCTCCATTATTTTTATTGAGTGAACATCCTTCTTATTTCATTCACATGGTATCAATTTTCACTCAAATTCAAATTCAGATTCATTTTCAATTGCTCAGTGAGCAATTTACACATTCTAAATCCTCCACTTGGGCTTTCTTTTCATATGAAGCTGACCTTCATGCAACAGCTGACAGTACTTCGCTATGCCCAAAGTTTAACTCATCATTCTATGCTTTTTATTGCACTTAAATTGGTGACCTCAATATCAACACTTGTGCTACCAATATTAAATTTTCTATTCAACGCATCATTTTACAGCACTAGCTTTACAGAAAAAGTACTCATTTGCTTAATCAGTATTTATCAGTAACCTTATTCACTGTCTCAATCTCATTTCAATTCTTCGAAACCCAATAATTACATCACGTTCACTGTACTTATAATGTCTCCAGACTCTCAACGCATTTACTATAGCAATATGTGTTGAGGCTTTCATTGTCTCTAGGTATCCGAAAATCACTTTATGAAAGTACAACAATTTTCATCTTAAAATCTCATGTCATTACCTGTGAAATTTCCAAATCCCAATGGAAAAATTTAACACTGATGTTATACTTCCTCATAATTCTCTTTTTAGACATCCGCTATACGATTTGCATATATATATACAGCGAGTTCTATCGATTTCTCTCTTTCTTGTCGCCCTTACTTTTCTTTGAGTCTCCCAATATGCCATGTCCAACTATGCTATAACTCACATTTTATTCGATCAAACTTGAATTCACTTAGATGAAACTCAGCACATAACCGTTTGCACCATTTTGATATGTAATACTTCTTCACGTAGTCAAATAGTTCTTTTTATTTTCGAATACACTCAAAATCTATGGTCATAGGTGCTTCGATTACTACCATAATACTGTCGGGGCATTATTATATATATAACCTAAATTTCCTTATGCCCATGATTTGTTCCCTTTCTTTCTTTAAAGCTCTAATTCCTCAATACGGTAATAGTATCTCACGATTTTTCGCTTTTTTTTTCAATTGACTTTTTCTTCGCAAATGATTTTCTCAATTCATTCTATTTCCTTTGATTTAGCACTGACGTGTTCTAACGTCTATTTCTTCTTACCAGTTTCTCCACATCTTTAATTTTAGGTTTGTAACACATTCATCATACCTAATTTGTCTCTCCCAAGCATTTTTAGACACAATAATGCGTGGACCTGTATTCTCCTCATAATAGCAATTTATGTCTCCTCACTTTTTAAATAATCCAATCGCACCGTCGGCCACTTTACATCAAACACAATACCTACTTTCTTAGTAGCATAATCTACCCCTTACACTTGAGTCTCCGTAAAGATTAGGACTCCAATAATTACTTTAATTCATGTCCCTTCATTGCATCATCTAAAATCGAATCATTTGATCAATTTAACCCAATTTAGGGAAATTCCTCTTGGAAAGAAGGTTTCCTTCTACTTTCTTTGAATCACTCATAGAATTCTGATCAATCCACTGTCTTCACTGTTTCTTGTCGACCATGTTTAGTGCCTTAAGAAAACCAATTTCAGCTATTCATCATATCTCTTTAAGATCAATTTATGTCATAACTCATATGACCAGAACATCCCTTTTAATAAGGCTTAATGCAGCATTACTCAAGTTCTTTACTCTAGTACCTTGGTGGTTACCAGCACAATCCTTATATCTTATCGAAAGACTTAATTAGGAAAACTCACCAATTAGTAACTTATGCTAACGATACCTTGGTCTTATTTGGGTTTAAATCACACTTCCCCTTTTTATGCCCATCCTTGATCGTGGGGATAACGCCATGATCATGTCCTTATTTTCATTTCCAATTGATCGCTATAATTACTTTCACGTCTTACTTCTTAGACTTAAAACGATAGGAACTCTAATACTCACTTATTCAATAAGTCACCGATTGCTTCCTGCATCATCTCCACAAATATCATATACATATGCTTAATAATATCACTTATCATGGTAATCCCATTATCAAATGTGCACTCACACAAGCAAATCAACTTAACCTTGACAACTTCTTCATCTCCCATTATCATCCTCTCATCTTTCAAATTTCCATTATTTCATCATACCGACATATGTTTACAATCAATTCATAATCACATCAACTCTTATCACTATAATCAGACAACCATTCCAAGCCCAATTTCATCCTCTCTAAATCATAGAAAATTTTGTTTTCATCCAACTTTGTTTACACACTTTCAATCTTGCCATTTTTACCATATCTCTATGTTCCCTTATCAATCCACAACAATAATATACATGTCTAAGCAAGGTTCTATCTCCAAAATGGCCAAAATTTGCGATTTTCCAAAGTTGTCCCATGAATGTCTGTTAAACGGATACGTATGTCCGTTAGACGGGCATGACTCGACCAAACTAACCCTTCACCCGAGAAAGTTCGTTAAACAGACTTTATTAAACGGACACTCATCAACCTGGGGGTATTCTTCCACCCGAGAAGGTCCGTTAAACGGACCTGCATGTCCGTTAAACGGACATCAGTCACCTACAACCCCCTTCTTAAACCTCTTCTAAGTTTCCTACACTCATTCTATCATTATATATCCCCATAAACTTCTCAAATTCACCTCTTCTAGAATTAAACCACTTCCTAACATCTCAAAATCAATTAAATTTCATTAATTCCCCAATTCTCACATTATTTCATTCATCAAACTCACTACCTCTCATTCTTCTGTAACATACCTTATTCCTACGTACCAACCTCTTTATACTCACACAGTCATTAAATCAAGTTGATAACCACATCAGACATACCTCAAATTATCCCACACTCGAGGGTATACATTACCCCAGTATAACAGCGATGTCATATTCCATAATACATTGATGCTAAATCTCTGTCATATCATATCTAATCATACACAATTTCTCATTTCAACATCCCTTTCATCATTTTTCTCACTATTGTTATTGGCTTAAACACTAAACACATGCCCATGCGTATGACTCATATGCTTGACTGGGGATCAGTTACTACTGTTTTCCATAACATGACTTAGATGCATGTAACTTGACACACATTTCAGAAAACGCCCATGTAAGATAGTACATTTGGGCTCTGATATCACATATGTAGCACCCCACTCCCGCAGTACTCAAACCCGACATCGTGGGTGATATCCGAGTCCGTGACCCGCGAGGGTGGCATGCTAGAACACTCAGACAAAATTCAGTATAAATTTTAATTTTTTTTTAAAACAATAACATATGCAGAAGTCCGTTTCCAAAGTAGGCCAAATAAATTTAAAAGTCGATAGAACATTGTTTTCAATCAATACAGTTTCAATGGTCAATTAGGGCCCAATTTCATTCATAACCCTTTTCAGTTATAAACCAATCCACTTTGGGCTGTTAGGGCCCATTTCAATACACAAAATACTTACAATCATTTCCAATTGGCACAAATTGATATAAATAGAATTATCCGCATTTAAACAATCCCATTTACAAAGATTCCCATAATTCATCACTTATAACAAACTGAATTATTCAAATACATACTGTACAGAAATCGCGAAATACACTTTATACAAAAATAAGAAAAATCATAATACAGACGCGAACTGATCCCAACCTCTAACTTTCCCTTGTGTGCAGTAAGTCTACTCTCGTTGCATAACGGGGTATTCTTCTGAATCCTGAAAATAAATGCAAATTTTGGGTGAGTTTTGCGAACTCAGTGAGTGACCATTATTGATGGTCCACCCAGTCACACAACACATAAATTCATTCCCATTATGTCATATTTCACATTCACTATCTCACTTCACATTCACATTCAATACAATTTCACATTCACATTCACATTCAATACAATTTCACATTCCCATTCAATACAATTAAATCAATTATATTATGGATATGTACATGAGACCCACTTTTCATTTATTACTTTGTTGTAACCGAATGCCTAAACTGTCCCGTATCCATTGGATATCGGGCTTATTGATAACTGTCCCATATAGGGCTCATTAAACGTTGAGCTTGAGACTCTGAATCACATTTGAGCTCGAACCTCATTTTCACTCCTTGAGCTTTAAGCTTTGATCGTTGGCTACTCTGGTCACAACTACCATTATATTTTATGCATTTATGATATGGAATGCAACACTCACATTTGCATAAACTCATTCAATCATTTTCCCATGTCATCAGACCTTAGTCTGGCATTCAACATTTAAGTTGAGAAATCACACTTTCATTCATATGCAATTGTGCATTCAGAACAAATTTAGCAATCACATTATGTACACTTAGTCCATCCAATTCACATTCAATGAGCACTTCAATATCCAAGTCAATTATCTCAATCATCGGACCTTCTGTCCGAAACCCATCATAATCAACCCCAATCAATATAACTATTCAATAATCATTCAATTTATAACATAACCAAATAAACCATAAAGTAAGACCATCTAAGTCTACTCACAGTACGCTCCAGATTAGCATTTGCTTTCATGATCCGGAAACGTCTAGCTGTGGACGTTCTATCCTGTATCAACCATACGCAAAACACAGTTTACACACACATTACTAAAAGCACAATCATATAACCATTCAGTTTTCACACATGTATATGTATAATGTATAATGCATGCTCAATGACAATCTCGGGTATATGCTTTACACTCACACCATATGCCCATTCTCAAATCATGAGTCAATTTGTCTAATTGAACTTAGACTTATAGTTCATTTTCATATGATCACTTTAAATCATAACTCAATTTTCCGTCATTTCTTTTCTAACCTCATATGATCCCATAATATCCAAATCTCTTTCATAATTAATCACTTAACACCTATTACTCAACTTCCTTGAATAGCATTACAATCATATAACCATTTTACTCAAACGTACGTTATAATAGGGTGGGTACAATCCAAGTGACACAAGTTATACAATTTTGTCACTTGTCATAGAAATAATCAAATGTTTCTTACCACTTGACAATGGTGAAAGGAGAAAATGATGCTTCACGAATGAAGCTGATTTTTTTTAATTTACTCGTCAAAGAGTTTGATAGGATTGATAGAATAACTAGAAAATTACAAGAAAACAATAGAGATTAGTAAGGTGTACGCGAAACACACTGACATCAAAATCTCATACCTTAATTACTTTTTTCCCAGTTGAAATCAACAAAAAGCAGAGTTCATAACAAGTTTTGACTTGCAAGCATTCCATCTGTAACTGCCTAACATAGGACACATAACGCATTTAAAAAGAAAAAGGTTCATAAAATTTGCATTTCTCTTCTTCTAAGCTTTCTTCTCAACCAACTTCTCAATAAGATCTGCAGCATCTTAAACTGTTCCAATGCTTTGGGCACTGTCCTCTTCCACACTGATACCAAATTCCTCCTCAAGCCCCATCACAATCTTAACCTGGAAAGACATGATCAATCATTTCAGTGGTTGTTCATATAACAAGTAAAATGAATAGCATCGCCAAATTTTGTCACTTGAATAGCATTACAATCATATAACCATTTTGATGATTGAGAATTATTGAAGTGCTTTGGGTATATGAATGCGTTTGATTGTGTTTAGATTCCGGACAGGAGGTCCGATGATTGTGTTGGTGAATTTGAAATATTGAAGTGCTCTTTGTTTATGGCTTTGATGATATTTAGACATGTGTGAGTTTTTATGGCAAAAGAGAAATAAGATTTTTTTTTAAATGATGAGATATGAGGTATGATAGAATTTGAAGAATTAAATGGATTGAGGAATTAGAATTGATGATTTTCAAATGGGGCATTGAATTGTTTTGAATGATATTGAATGAAAAAAAAATAATTTATACCGATTTGGATTGGTTTAGATCAGGATCATCTTATAGTTTTTCCAACGCGTTTGTTTGTTTTCTTCTACAGTCTTCTAAAGTATGCGATTTTCGGATGTCGGAGTTAAGAGTTCGTCCTTAAGCATTTTGTTTTCTTTGATTCCGAACCTTTCGATTCCTTCGCTTTTTGATCCGATTTGATTTTCTTCAGATTTTGCTCACTTTGATTTTCGCTTTTGATTTCCGTCCGTTCATTTGCTTTGCCATTTGGCCCACTTTCGCTTTGTGATTCGTTCTTTCACTTTCATCCGCCTTTCGACTCTGCTTTTGATTTGTTTCCGTTGTATGTTTTGAGCAAGAGTATAAGTGTTCTGGTTTCGATTTTTGATTCCGAAGTTGGGTTCCGGAAATGGGATCCAACAAGTAAACATTATTCTTGTCAGGAAATCCATCTTTCTTTGCATATACCCATTTGCATCCAATTGTCTTCTTTCCCTTTGGGAGACTAGCTAGCTTCCTCTAATTCTTTTGAAGGGAATTTATTTCTTCATTTATGGCTATCCTCCACTTATCTATTTCAAAACTTTAGACTGCTTCATAGTAAGTAGTAGGAGTTTCATCATTTGCAATTAGAGATGTGTAAGCCACCATGTAATCAAAACAAGCAAGCCTTTAAATTATTCATTTTGGCCTACTTAATGAAATAGATTCATGTTGTTGTTGTGGAGGTTCTTCAGTTTGAACCTATTCTTCATTCGACTCCTCTTTTACTATAGGAGTGTCTTCATCTATTTCATCATTCGTTGCTGGGTTTATAATCCTTCTTTCAAACTCCACCTGTTTCGAAGCTCTCTCCACTTGTTGTGGAGTACCATCAGTCTGCCGAGCACCTTCAGCTATCACCTTTTTCACAATGGTAGATTCATCAAAGGTGACATTTCTACTAAAGATTATCTTTTTCGTCTCTAGACACCGAAGGCGATATCCTTTCACACCAAAAGTAATCCCCATGAAAATTGTTTTCTTTCAACTTTGACTCCTTAACATAATAGTATGAAGTGGAACCAAACACGTGTAAGGAATCATAATCTATAGCAGGTTTTCCAAACCATTTGTCCAAAGGTGTTTTCTAAGATTCCAGTCATGCATCTCGTATATAATATATATATATCAAATATACGCAGCAAAAAATAAAACAGAACCTCAAAAATCATATCTACTCGTGCGTATAGGTATAAAAAACAAAAACATAAAATGTAAGATGTTTACATACTTTTCCGATGATCTTCTTCATTCTTTAATCTTCTCCGCATTGAATTGTCATAAACCATAACGATCAACGTAGACCATCTCTAATGAAAGTCCACATGAGGATAGAAGGGTGAAACCTCATTAGGAGATGGCTAGAATTCTTTCTTTATGTTAGCAACGACAAGAACTCTTGTGAGAGTTAGAGAGAAAAAAGAGTGTGTGTGTATAAGAAAAAACCTTTCTTTCACTTATGTCTTACACAAGATGCAAAAAAATCATCTTTATTTTCTGCACCATTTGGCCTTCCATAACTTCCATCACTAATGGAGAGTTATGGGAAGTTAATGGTCATAAATAGCATACATTAATGAAGTTATGGGAAGTTAATGAACATGAATAACATGTATTAATGGAAGTTATGGGAAGTTAATGACTATGAATAGCATGCATTAATGGAAGTTTTGGGAAGTTAATGACCAAATTGGCAGCCAACAACACTTGTTTCTAAT